>OZ038314.1:39616662-39647719 GCA_964035775.1 Osedax frankpressi | reverse complement strand
GAATTATAGTGATGTCAGTGTTACATTAATATATCGATGTGGTGTGGATTATAGAATGGGAGTGGCTTATGACAGGTGGCCTATTACCAATCGTACATACGAACATCATAATCGAAAGTAGGCGTACTTGTTTTTCCGAAAGGCGTGTCCTTATATGGGCGTGGTTAAGTTATACTTATAACGCTGTATCTCGTATTATTAAACATTTACTCGCTCACTTCTTTACAGTATTGTTTGTCAACGTTTACTTACACTCTTTATTATACGTCATATTTTACTACATTCAATTTAGATTGATATTTCGGATAATACAATTCTTTATCAAGGTAAGTACAAATGAACTTATTAATATTATACTTATTAATATTAAATAAGTAATTCATTAATATTATGAAATATTAAATAATTATTTAATATTTCATCTATAATAAATTACTACCCTATTTTAGTATTTAAGCTTATACAATGTATATGCTTACCTATACAATACTTAATTATACATACATAGTTATTATACAATTCATATTAATACTATATATTATAATATATACTATACTATATTATACTATAATATATGTTTAGATTTATGTCTCCATTAAGATACTATTATGCATATATATAATACATAGCATACATCATTATGTAAAATAATAACATTAATATACTATCTAAAGAATTAATATCTAAAGATTTAATATCTAAAGATTTAATATCTAAAGATTTAATATCTAAAGATTTAATATCTAAAGATTTAATATCTAAAGATTTAATATCTAAAGATTTAATATCTAAAGATTTAATATCTAAAGATTTAATATCTAAAGATTTAATATCTAAAGATTTAATATCTAAAGATTTAATATCTAAAGATTTAATATCTAAAGATTTAATATCTAAAGATTTAATATCTAAATATTTAATATCTAAAGATTTAATATCTAAAGATTTAATATCTAAATATTTAATATCTAAATATTTAATATCTAAAGATTTAATATCTAAAGATTTAATATCTAAAGATTTAATATCTAAAGATTTAATATCTAAAGATTTAATATCTAAAGATTTAATATCTAAAGATTTAATATCTAAAGATTTAATATCTAAAGATTTAATATCTAAAGATTTAATATCTAAAGATTTAATATCTAAAGATTTAATATCTAAAGATTTAATATCTAAAGATTTAATATCTAAAGATTTAATATCTAAAGATTTAATATCTAAAGATTTAATATCTAAAGATTTAATATCTAAAGATTTAATATCTAAAGATTTAATATCTAAAGATTTAATATCTAAAGATTTAATATCTAAAGATTTAATATCTAAAGATTTAATATCTAAAGATTTAATATCTAAAGATTTAATATCTAAAGATTTAATATCTAAAGATTTAATATCTAAAGATTTAATATCTAAAGATTTAATATCTAAAGATTTAATATCTAAAGATTTAATATCTAAAGATTTAATATCTAAAGATTTAATATCTAAAGATTTAATATCTAAAGATTTAATATCTAAAGATTTAATATCTAAAGATTTAATATCTAAAGATTTAATATCTAAAGATTTAATATCTAAAGATTTAATATCTAAAGATTTAATATCTAAAGATTTAATATCTAAAGATTTAATATCTAAAGCTTATATATATAATATTAAAGAGTTAATAAATAAAGACTTAATATATTATTGACCTAAGATCAACAATGACCTCCATATTACATTATCCCTAGTATTACAATACTACAACTCTACCATCAAATACAACCAACACATCAAATCGTGTGGTACTCGTACACTACGACTAGCATTACACCCAAACCACCTGTGTCATCCTTTATATCACACTGTCTATATATTATGATAACCAATCCACTCTATAGAATCGCTAAAATGACCACATCTCACACCCAATATTTCTTAAATAACTGCATCTTTAATACCCCCCTATTTCCAATATTACCACACCTCTATTACCACCACACCTATAACTCCTAATATTCTTAATATAACCACATTACACATACCACTACATTTTTAACACCACGACATTTCTAATGCCACCATATCACCACAATAACACAATAACCTCACCATTGACCTAAAAACCATACATAGATTGCGGGCATATCCAACTTAATACTACAACTACCAAACTCCCACAATACCGTAATACTACCTGACTTCAAAATAACACAGGTCAGGTAACCTTCGATATCTACTTCAATCTCAATACTATATCCTCGTACCCCATATTTAACACTCAACACCCGCATCGCGTACTATTACGTTTTTTGCACATACGCCACGCCAACTTCCAGCTCTTAATAATTGATTGACACTCCAATAACACGACTCACTGAACAACACCGCTATGTTCATGGCCATTAACTACACATCCCCACATCTGCACCCTAACTGCACATCGTGACGTATCTTATAGTGTATACACCAAATATAGTAGTCTATCCCTTTCATGGTAGTTTACCCCATATATGGTAGTCTACCCCATATATGGTAGTCTACTCCGTATATGGTAGTCAACACCATATAAGGTAGTCTACCCCATATATGGTAGTCTACCCCATATATGGTAGTCTACCCCATATATGGTAGTCTACCCCATATATGGTAGTCTACCCCGTATATGATAGTCAACACCATATAAGGTAGTCTACCCCATATATGGTAGTCTACCCAATATATGGTAGTCTACCCCGTATATTGTAGTCTACCCCATATAAGGTAGTCTACGCCATATATGGTAGTCTACCCCATATATGGTAGTCTACACCATATAAGGTAATAATACAATATCACTTTGTAGAATATCTTGCGAGTATTCACTAAACATCTTATCATTTAATATTAATATCTCTGGTTAAATATAATATATATTAAATATATATTTATAATAATATAATATATATAACATAAACCACATATATAATATTCTTGAATTCGCTTATTATAATTGGAAGTTAGTATTTTAAGTTTATATATAATACCATAATTATATATTCAGTATTACATAACATTTAGGAACATTTCAACGTATACAGGTGACGTCATATCTCGGTTATATAATCGGGCAGGATGTACAAGCAGGGATCGGCTCCAAAATTGACTTCAAAACATAGCTCCACCTCCTTCCGCTCCTACGCCTTAAGCCCCGCCCCCTTAAGTCCCGCCCACCGAGTCTTCGTTATCCTTACCCTACTCCTGACTATGTGCCGAGCAATCGACTTCGAGATAACGGAAGAACTAGCCGTGGGCACGGTGGTCGGTCGGCTCGAGGTATCGCCCATTCCAGGCACGCGTTACACGGTGTTGCCTGGACAAAATGCCCGGATGTTCCGGCTGGATCCGACGACTACGGAACTGAGTACGGCGCTGCGTTTGGATCGCGATTCCATCTGCCCGAACGTCGCCAGGTGTCGTCTGCTCCTCGCAGCTGCCCTGACGACGCCAACTGACCAATTCCGCATGTATTCCGTTACCGTCGAACTCTTGGACGTCGACGACGAATCTCCTGCGTTTCCGTTTGACCGTTTCCGGTTGAGTGTGTCCGAAAACGCCGCCGCGGGAACCGCCTTCGCTTTGCCGTCCGCTACGGACACAGATTCGCCGCTGAACTCCGTTATCTCTTACGCGCTAACGGCCGGAAACAATGGGACCGGAAGCGTTCCGTTCGCCGTGACCAACGGGACGAACGGACGACCGTTGCTCGTGGTCAACGCGCCGTTGGACAGGGAGACAACGGCACGCTATTCGCTGGTACTCGTCGCTTCCGGTTCCAAACGCGAGACGTCCTCTATTCTCCTCGATGTGCAAATCCTAGACGTAAACGAACATCCGCCTCATTTCGACGAGGAACACAAAACCATAACGGTAGCAGAAGATATCGAGGTGAGAAATCATTTTTGTATAATATGTCAGCTATTTATTGCGAGGTGCATTTAATTGTATTAGATGGTGGTAGTGTCATTTAACACAATGCGTATTGTACTTACGCATAGCATTATAATAATTATTTCAATTAGGTACAGATAATCTTTTGATGATATAGTTATAATATTAATACTAATGGTATACCGTTAGCTATAGCTAATAACTATAGGTTATACAAAGGGGTATTGTATAGTTATTATATATGAATTATGTTATTCGGTTTCAATGTCACACCCTTTTTATAATTGCGATAAGTGCCATGAATTATAATTATTAATTATAATTAGTATAATGAGTAATTTGTTCTTCGAGTGTCGGATAGTATCAAAGAGAGCTGTTGTAATTATAACAGAGACGCCCGCTGCCCGGGGCTTGTATGGCCAATACATTCGAGGTCTCGTTATATCTCGAGATTACGTCAGCGAAATACGCGCGGAACAATGTAATATCAATGTTCAGAGAAATTAGGAAAACATAATTACGCAAATATCACGAACATTATAATATATCAATAGATGCTTGTCTTGAGATAATGCAACATTATGTAATAGGAGAGTTAATAACCCGTTTTATTTAGCTGCAATAATGCTTAACAATCCTTAATAATGCAGCAATTTAATAAAGGCACACAGACAGTGTTTTCTACACATTTTGTAGGTAATCAATACTAGTGTTTACACTATTAATCTTACAACACTCTTAATCTAGTAACTTTATAATGCTTCGAACATTTATATATATAAACCTATATCTACACCAATATATACACTTTTACTCATAATATATTACCTTTCACCATATATGGCATATATGCCAATGACTATACTCATAAGAATATTTATTATAATATTGTATATCAATTCGTACTTATACTTGTACTTATATTTGTACTTATACTTGTACTTATACTTGTACTTATACTTGTACTTATACTTGTACTTATACTTGTACTTATACTTGTACTTATACTTGTACTTATACTTGTACTTATACTTGTACTTATACTTGTACTTATACTTGTACTTATACTTGTACTTATACTTGTACTTATACTTGTACTTATACTTGTACTTATACTTGTACTTATACTTGTACTTATACTTGTACTTATACTTGTACTTATACTTGTACTTATACTTGTACTTATATTTGTACTTATACTTGTACTTATATTTGTACTTATACTTGTACTTATATTTGTACTTATACTTGTACTTATACTTGTACTTATACTTGTACTTATACTTGTACTTATACTTGTACTTATACTTGTACTTATACTTGTACTTATACTTGTACTTATACTTGTACTTATACTTGTACTTATACTTGTACTTATACTTGTACTTATACTTGTACTTATACTTGTACTTGTACTTATACTTGTACTTGTACTTGTACTTGTACTTGTACTTGTACTTGTACTTGCACTTGTACTTGTACTTGTACTTGTACTTGTACTTGTACTTGTACTTGTAATTGTACTTGTACATATACTTGTACTTGTACTTGTACTTGTAATTGTACTTGTACATATACTTATCCTACTTTACTTTACCAGGTCAACTCGACAATCTACTCAGTCGTTGCTACAGATCTCGACTCCGATACCCTCGATCGAATTGTATATTCCTTGAACCCGTCTTCCTCCTCTTCCTCCCCGTTATCGGAAGACACGCCCTTACCCGAAGACACTCCACCCGTAACCGTAAACCCGGATTCCGGCGAAATTCGTTTATCGCGCCCGTTAAACCGAGAATTCCGCTCCGTTTTCCGGTTCTCGGTGCTGGCACGTGACTCATCGGGAAGACCGGAAGCCCTGTCCGCCACGCAGACCGTAACTCTCCGCGTAACGGACGTCAACGACAATGCCCCGCGAGTAACGGTGAACACGTTTTCCGTCGACGGAGTGGCGCGCGTCCGAGAGAACCAACGGCCCGGCGATTTCGTCGGTCTGGTCAGCGTAACGGACGCCGATTCCGTGGCCAACGGAGCGATACGCTGCGAAGTGGGCGTGTCGCCACCCGACCACGGAAACGCCCACTTCGCGCTCGAGTTGATATTCGGTGAATCTGCGGCGCGCGACGCCCTCCAATACAAATTGGTGACGTCACGACCGTTGGACCGAGAGGCGGCCA
Source organism: Osedax frankpressi (assembly GCA_964035775.1). Taxonomy (NCBI): domain Eukaryota; kingdom Metazoa; phylum Annelida; class Polychaeta; order Sabellida; family Siboglinidae; genus Osedax; species Osedax frankpressi. Next base: position 39,641,621 of record OZ038314.1, on the reverse strand, counting down.
GCGTTTACCAACTGGTCGTAGCGTGCGTCGATAACGGAATGCCGCGAAGTCTGAGGGGCGTGGCTAACGTACAAGCACGCGTACTAGACCTCGACGACAACGGACCTCGATTCCTAAACCCCGGTGAGCCGAGGATCTTCGACCTACCCGAGAATTCGGACCCCGGCTATATTCTGGGCGAAGTGACCGCTACGGACGCCGATCTTGAGCCCCGGATGACCTATGAACTTGCAGGCACTACGGCGTTCTCGATACACGCCTTTAGCGGGCAATTGACGTCATTACGCAGATTAGACTACGAAGTAGACCCCAGACGCTACGAGTTCACCGTACTCGTGTCCGACCCCGCGAACAGAAACCACTCGACGACCGCTGTGGTCAGACTCACCGATAGGAACGACGAGCCGCCTAGGTTCGCGACGCTCGCAAAAATATTTCGCGCGCCCGAGAACGCCCGCATCGGAAGTCGTGTCGGTTCACCTTTGACCGCAACGGATGCCGACGCCACGCCCCTTTACGCCCGCCACACCTATTCGCTCGATTCGGACGCGGCGCCGTTCACCGTACATCCGGACACCGGTCAACTGACAGTTTCCGGTGACCTAGATCGGGAGTCGGTTGACCTCTACAGGTTCACGGTACGGGCTACGGACAAGCAGAGGTCAGATCTGTTCGCCGACATTCGGGTGGATATCGCGGTGGATGACGTAAACGATAATTCGCCGATATTCCTGTTTCCGGTTTCTAACGGCTCGACGGTGGACGTGAAGCGCGGATCTCGACCGGAAGCTATCGTGTACACGGTACGGGCTAGCGACGCCGACCCGAGTAGCCAGTTGACCTTCGACCTCGCGCGGGCAACCCAACCGGACGGCGTTACAACCGCTCCCGAGATCCAGCCGTTCCGTTTACACGCCACCGGTGGTCAATTGACCCTCGGCCGACGACTATCGGACGACGATGTCGGCTTGACCTACGAACTGCGTTTGCGGGTCTCCGATGGCTATTATGTCACCGAGACGACATTGAAACTGCGAGTGACCGAATCCGAGAATTACGCAACACTAGGTTAGACATCTAACATTCATATAACTAATAACATTTAGTTACTATTAGAACTACCGTATCGTATTCCCCATGTCAGATGTCACATGTCACGAGATGCCTGACGAATAATATATAATATTAAAATGTGGTATTCACAGAACGGAAAAATGTCATTATTTTATATAATGTTTAGTAACTATTTATCATCTTATATATAAAGATGAATGTATGTTACTTTCTCTTTGCTTATTATGTAGTAAAATATGTTGTTACAATGTAATAGTAAATGTCATTAAATCTACACATGTATTATATAAGTTAAGTTATAGATATACATACATATATATAATATATTATATACATGTCTAACATTGCATACAATACGGTATTATAGTAATAGGAGTGGTATTCATTTAAATTTAAGTAGGTATTTAATTTGATATTAATCTGAAGGAGTATTTTTTAATTATAATGCAAAATCAAATATCAATAACGATATTATTTATTTCGCTGCTGGTGAGTAATTATGTGATTAATTACGCGAGTTGAAATACAAAGAGTACTCGTTACATCATACAGGTCGAAAGAACAGCGTGGTGATAGCCATAGTGGTCAGTCTTACGTTAACCGTAGTGGTCATCTTGATCATCGCCATCGTCCTCGTAAAACGCAGAACTGTAAATCAGACACACGAACAATCGGCGCCGAAAGATAAATACCAGGTAAGTTGCGCAATCGACGTAGGCTTGTGACGCAATCGCGCTGTATTATATGACGACCAAGTATTACGTCACCTCAGGTAACGAAGAGATTATCGAATGTAATAATTTCTCGCACTATACGAGGAGCAGTAAGACTCTTCGTTTCATATCTAAATATATCTTAGACGTAATTACATGTAATTATATCTTTACAATAAAAATTTAGCAATTGAGATAAAATCACTAATTAGACTTACTAAATAATATATCTTTAATATATCTTAATAGTATTGTAACGAACCCGCCGTACTTTGAAAATGATCTATTATAGATTTTACATTAGTAATAACCTAGATTAACCGAATACCCTAGATTACCCAAATACTCTAATTATATTCTATTCTAGAATTGAAATTTACATATAATCCAGGCCATCGAGGTAATTAAATAACATTTTTATTTTCACGTATTCATATTCGTAGAGAGTATTACACAATGTTAAATAATGATTATTACATACAATACATTTTAATTACATCAGATGCTAATAATATATTTAATAATTTAAAGTATATAAAAATAATTGAATAATATTCATATGAATATTAAATAGATCCAAAAAATGGTCGTAAACAAATAATTTCATTAATGTACATTTAAAACCTACGTGTGGCTTTTTAATAATGGCTTTTTATACAACGCACAATTAACATTGTACATAGAGCCATGCACAGTGCATATCTCCGAATTATTCGTATTGTCAAATATACTAGCTGATTAGATGACACAACTAGATAACAACAAGGGAGGATATTAATGTAAACGGAAGTCTATGTAACTATATACTCGCAAGTAGAGATAACGAAATGAAAGCGGAAGTATGTATATACAGTATATGTTTATTCAATAATGTAATCTATAATTATATTATTTAGATTTGATTTGATTAGATGTATATATAATATTCATATATATGTAAATATATATAATATATATATATATATATATATATATATATAGTATGGTGTAATAGTATAGTGTATATAAACATCGTCTTAACGACAGTTTATTTGATATCTAAACATTTATATCATGAATTTATATTAATGGCCTATAAGCCGGGGGCAAATTGCATGCATAGCAAAATATGATCTCGCATATGTTATGTGTTAATGATATTTCTATAGTTAATATAACATATATCAACATACCATATATTAATATACAAAACATACTATATAGTTATTGCATAGTTACACATATAATGATATGGTATTGATAAAAGTGATATCTATGTTTGTTATTACAAGTGTAATATTAAGATTATCGATGGCAATACAATACCAGAAGAACATGACCTTGGTCACATTAATTATACTATTGATATATTTCGACAATAATCCCACCCGAGTTTAACTTGAATATTCATATTCACTACGTTTAAATCTCAAATAATATTCCTAATATAATATATGTTACGTAAATGATATTTACGTAAAGGAATTATTATTATTACATAATTAAAGAGCATTATATAATGACGTTATCATGATATTAGTTAACGTAAATTGTAATACTAGAAAATTATGGTAACTAATTATGTATAATAACGATAAATATATTTTTTATAAACAATGGGAACATTGCCATTTACATAAGATAATGTTTGTATTGTCAGTTAAATTAGGTTATATATTAAAGGGAAACTTATGTACTAGGTAAACAATGAAACTAATTACATAAGTCATAGAAATGTATTACTTAAAGTTTCTTAAGAATTCCACCTGGAGGTAATTCTAAATATCCTCCAACCAAATAGAAATGTTAAAAAGATCAACTTGTAATATATTATTTGTCTCGTAATTCTAATTGTAAATATATCTGATGATATGTATAAGATGATATGTATAATATATTTTAGACATTTGAATGTAAATATTCTACAATTCACCAGATTTCTTCTAATATCTGAGAAATATTATGACAATACATCTGACCCTTGGAGATAATTAGAGAGTATTTACTATATCTACCAAATATGTAGATGTCGTAGAGATAAACTCACTGGTCAGACTTGCTAAAATCTCAAGGGAAATGTTGTAAATAGAACTATCATTACTGTAAATCAAACGTCATACACACCCTACAATCAATATATAATATGTAATATAGGGAACATAAGAATATCCGGTGGACTATAGTCCCCCATAGTCCCCTATAGTGGACCATAGTCCCCCTATAAGGAAGATGCGTATGCTATGGTAATTAGTGTATACATTGATATATCTGCATCTATAGATGACATATTTAATAATACCCGTATTGGAGATTAATAATTTAGATTCACAATTACTCAATTTCAAGTTATATCAAGTCCATCTTATGGGATATACAATTAAGTAAATCATTAATATTTAAGATAGTTTTTAAACATCAATATCTTAAATGTACACTTATATATACATATATATAGATAATATTTTATAAAATTGTAATTTACTAATAATTAAATTTGTCCCATGACCCAATTATAAATGTCTTATCCTCCTTATCGAAATAGTTCTGGATTCAATCAATGCCAACACAAGCCACACCTCATTAACATACCCGTACTTGTGTCTGTGTGAAGTACGGTATAGTGGTGTACTGGGAAACAACGTTTCCCTGTCTAACTTATTATTAATTGCAGCGTGTAATATACGGTTCATCAATTAGAGGGAAATAGACAATTAGAGGGAAGTAGAGAGTTAGAGGGAAGTAGACAGTCAGAGTTATGCGATATTTATTGACTAACTCTTGTTACGCGTATATGACGTAATTATGTAATGACGTAATAAGTAGTTATACTTATTCGCTGGGAGGCAGAGGTATTTTATGATCGAGAGAGGTATCGTCTGCTTATTTTATTATCTCCTCTTATATTAGTTTAATATTCTATACACGCAAACACCTGATACACCGATAACAATTACAGTTTAATATTTATAAATGCATTTTAACGAATATTTTATTCATTGGATATTATCTCCCTTATCTGATATAGGATACAGTTATTTATATATAGTTATTTATAAATGAGGGTTAACGTTATATTATTATCGATACGATATTATTATATATTGAAAGTAACAGCCAAGATTAATCTTAGGTAACAGACGATATAATTCTATAAAAATTCGTATATTAAAAATATCAATTATCTATGATTTGCAATCCGCTCTCGATGTATCATCTTCAATTGTTCATCGTTTCCTTTACCCGTTAACTGCCCTCTTTGTTTCGCTGATTGATCAGTTGGTAAAAAGCATTATCCACTACGTCTAAACACTGCCTAGACCTTACGCCGCTATACTACACGTAACATAGAGTTTTAGTTGGTGGCAAGTTGTCCACCAGTAGTTAGCTGATGCTTTGCTAACGTGCTGCGAGATAATAATAGGTTATAATTGCGTTGAGGTAAATGTAATCGGTGTGTGAGATCTTTATGAATCGCAATTCAATGCATTCGTATATTTCATATAGTACTAACAACAGACGAATATAAGGTTTACGCATGCGCTCGGTTTACGATATCGAGAGTTCGCCGTTATACGATAATAAGACATTTCGTAATATTGATAATTACAATTTTTTAATACGATTTTATCTTTACTACAGGAATCTGAGAACCCCGCCGGAAACGAGGCAAATTACAATACAAACGATAAGGCGGGACCGGAGGTATGTTTATTATAAAGCCTCGTAAACAAAAACAATATCTTGATATTGTAAATCAATACTTTTATAGTGTAATAGTTTCGTATTGCGACTGTTCACTGAGAGTCTTGTGTTATCGTGTGTATATTTTCACATCGTAACGCAGTTATCGTAAGTGACGAATTTATCGTACGATGATTGTAATGGCAATCAATCCTACTTTACTCATTCGACATACAACCACAACACTGGACTCTACATTAAATACTCTATTGTTATTGATCGGACGCTGTCTAGTATCAAATAACTCGGGCATTGTTGAGTTTGCGGCGAGTACGTAGTGGGAAAGGAGTAAAATATCGAATGCGATTTCGATATTTCATCCGGTTTATCGTGTTTAAGGAGTTGTAGCCTTTAACACGGACGTGAAACTAGACACGATATCCTCGCATCCGATTACAAAACTCGCATTACGATATCTACTATCGTGCGGATAGTACAATCGTGTGTTTAGATAGGGTGTTGTGTGTTGGTCAACATAGTGTGTTGGTCAGTTATATAGGTAAGCTACACGTAACGGACCCATCTCCTATTGTTATCTTATTATATCCGGTGAAATCCACACGCGCCAATTGTATTATGAAATATTGTGATATTCTATAATTCCGAATTACACACAAAATTAAAATCTATTGCGAGATGAAATTCAACTAAGAAATTAATTAAGTATGTATGCCAGTATATGAAGCTATAGAGTATGTATAATATTACGTAATGTTAGGGTTTGGATATCTATACTCACTAGCAGTTAACATCTAGAGGTTTACGATTGCCTACTAATATCTTACCCCCACACACACACACATACACACATACACATACACACACACATACACACACATATATATATATATATATATATATATATATATATATATCTCATACGTACGATGAATATCCGTTATTCGCGGAATTAATAAGTATGTTATTAATTGTATTATTTATTTTAAAATTTAAACTGTACAGTGTTTAGCCTACAGTATAACGTATACACTGTACAATATACACTGTACATTGTACATTGTACAATGTACAATATTTGTACACTGTACAATGTACAATATATTTACGAATTCATTATATAATGCACGGTGTATACTGTACATTGTACAGTATGCACCGTGCATTATATAATGAATTCGTAAATACGGTGACATAGGATTAAATAATATTATACAATACCGTATTATATTTACCTTATTATTAGATAGTTTTGCTAATCTCAGATATCTAAATTAGGACATTCGTGGGCTATTAATAGGAATGTCACATAATCAACTAGATGACGTTAAACGACTGGTTATGTAAGTTTGTCTGGGTGCGTGTCTAGAACACGATTACGTAATCGGCATTGTTTCACACCTAGCAAGACTACGTGCTATTCTGTGGACCTCATACATCGTACGAAACATATTTATAGTACCATTATACTGTTATCTGTATACTTATATTAATAAAATACCAATACTATTTAAATATTATATACATGTTTGTTATAATAATTAAATGTATATATAACATAAATATATGAATTTTGTAAATACTTGGTATGTAACTGCTTTAGATAGACATACAATGTAAGTCCTACAATGTAGGTCCTACACACTTCTATCATATTTCATACAGTAAGTAGAATAACGAATATTGATCTATGGATTATTGCGAGCAGATACGATTTACAATACCGAGTTTCGTACGGAGCGTTACGTAGAGGGGAGGGATGCGTATCTATCATTAGTCGTCTGTTTCCGTTTTATCCGATGATCTGTAGTGGTCCGGGCACCGCGGACCGAGGCCGCTACACGAGAAACCGTTGTCGTTACATGGTGACAGTGGAGATGTGCGACTACCTGAACCGTTATCTACTATACTCGTAGATGGGCTCTAGAGATACATATCGCTAGTTATCACTGCGAATAGAATATATAACGACACAGTGATCAGATATGTCAGTTAATATGTAGGTTTCGGAAGGGATAGCCCTATAAACTAATTGGTATTCACTAGGTAACTATAGTTGTATATATGCTAAATCCACGTTCAGTAATATAATATATATATATATATTTTAACTCTATATAGAGACACAGTTAATACGTATTGTAACTGTGGTTAGGATACATCTGTTATTAGGATTATAATACCACAACAAATAACAATCATTAATAATTACTCGGTTGTAATGGGATTGTTTGCACGATAAAAATGCTATACTCCATACAGTATAACGAATACAGCGTTTCACCTTATGAAATAATATCGACACTACTCTGTAAAAATCTAGCCACGAAGAAATCTCACAAACTAGATTTATTATTCATTACATAGAGGATCGTAAAGTAGATTTAGTGAACGTTTGTTCATTGTTTTTAATTATCAAAATAAACTATAGTGAATTCAAATGGGTAGCATATGGGGTCAATTAAACTACCGTATAATTGGCGCATTGTTTAAATAGCAAATATAGATAATTGCCTTCTTTACATAGACAGCAAACCATTTAATGTCGTACTATTGATATATGATTATATTGTGATTGTGTAGATTTGACCATTTTTAGGGTGATTGATTTAAATAATCGTCAAGTAGACCATAATAATTAATTGAATTAATAGGAATTTCATCAATCTATGCACACAATGTGCATTATATCATTAGAATATAGTATAGAGGTAGTTTTATATATTATTTAATACTAATTTAGTGATAACTTTCCGCAGAACAAGAACATACAGTTGAGATCTTATAAGGAAGCCGAGACCATGTCCAGAACTAGTACGGACAGCGGTCAAGGTGTGGAGATAGGTTCCGCTGGTGCCAACGAACACACATATCCGCAAACTGACCACAATAACTACGGATTAGTGGCTCGAGGAGTAGTTCCAGGCACAGGTAATTATTGTAGTTCCAGGCACAAGTAATTACTGTAGTTCCAGGCACAGGTAATTACTGTAGTTCCAGGCACAAGTAATTACTGTAGTTCCAGGCCACAGGTAATCTCGTGCGAGAAGAATAGATGTAATATAGACCTCGAATAAATTCCTAATTTAAACGCAGATTTTAAGAAATTACATAGACGCTTATCATTAAATCCTCGCAAATAAAGTAAATACAAATTGGTACGAGGAGATATTAGATCGTAATTCAATTGTAATGAAGTCGATATGGTCTCGATGCACCGCCTTACCGAACCCTACCCCACAATAGGTATGGACGCCGGAGACCCACCCCGAGTACACCACGAGGGCAGTTATCACGTCACACCGACAAAGACTGCGGATTCGTCGTACCAGTATTACATGAACTCTTATCCTCAACCTTTGTGTTCGACGCCGAAAAGGAATGCCGAACGCTCGGCATTGGTGTAAAGATACGCCCCTCTTCGCCCCTGTACGTGAGCTGCTATAGTGCTCGTGGTGTAGACTTTAGTCCAGGATACCTTGCCCCATTTACTTCGGAATGCATTTAAAACTCGCTTGCACACCTACCGTGATATTTTCTATTGTATTATATTATTTATTATTTTAATAAAAAAAATTCAAAATAACAATTTCTATTTTGTCTTTAGATATTAAATATAAGGACTATCTATCAAATTATATATTTATTAAAATAATATTATATATTATATAAAGAAGACGATGACTTATAACATGAAATAAATAAACAATAACAACGTAACATTCCGTAACATTCCTTTAATGCGGAGTAAATTATTATAAAGAAAGAGTTTCAAGATTTTTTGCAGCTATTTTCAGAATCTCAAGTTCATCGATCATTTCTTTAATCTACAAATTGTGATTTATTGGAATTGATATTCAGTTTATACAATTGATGTAAATAATGTAAATAAACAACATTATATCATAATGAAATATGTTAAATAAATTTAAATTCTATTTAAATAGTAAATGTACAAATATTTGTATACAAATAATTCATCTCTAGATTACCTAATATTGTTTAGATTCTATTGTTCTAACTAAACAAAATTTATACATAATCAGAAAATACATTCCCACATTTTGTGATATCCATAGAAAATTATTTAGATGCAATGTTTTAAAGTTTATTAAACTGTTTTAAACTGACCTTATCGCAATTGTTGACCTGTACACTCTCCGGGACCTTTTCTGTGTAGTCTTTGTTTCCAACGGCTTCCTTTAGTTTGTTCAGCGTAAATGTCAATTTCGACTGTTTCTCCACCATACGAGACATCTCCTTATCGACGTCAATCAATCCCTGAAAGTTGCGACAACATTAATGAGGGTACACAACAAAGAACTTAATATGCACTTGATGTGTTCGTCGAGAATCAAATTCTATTTAATGATGAATTCTTATCTCACGTTTATAAAAATACAAAATAACAAATAAAATGAATTATAATGATAAATTACAAATATAAATATAGATTTGAACGATATATTTTCTATAATTGATGTAGATTATAACAATATATATGTTATAATTAATATAAATTATAACAATAGATATATTATAGGACATTATCTATAATAATTAATATAAATTATAACAATAGATATGATATAGATAGCTATATAACAAATGATGCATAACCTTGAGCATCAGATGCACTTCGAGAGACCCGGAGACAGTGGAGACAATACAGCCCTCAGGAACAGCCCTAGAACTGGGAAGCACTTGAACCATATTACCACTTCCTAGGTTCTTTATTAAGCCGATGAAAGGAGAGATACTGTTTATAGAGCTTTCATCCGGACACTTGATATATACTGGAGAGGCAGGAAATATATCATCAAGTAGGATGGGTGTGGGGGGGAGGGAGTGGGGGGTGGGATGTGTGTGGGAGAAGGGATAGTGGGGGAGGGGTGTGGGGGAAGGGAGAGTGGGAGGAGGGATGTGTGGGGAGGGAGAGTGGGGGGATGGGATGTGTGGGGAGGGAGAGTGGGGGGAGGAAGGGTGGGTGAGAGGAAGAGTTGGGGGGAGGGAATGTGGGGGGAGGGGGAGTGGGGGGAGGGAGAGTGGGGGGAGGAAGAGTTGGGGGGAGGGAATGTGGGGGGAGGGAGTGTGAGGGGGGAGAGAGAGTGAGGAGAGGGAGTGTGGGGGGAGGGATGTGTGGGGAGAGAGAGTGAGGGAAGTGAGTATGTGGAGAGGGAGAGTGAGTTAATGAAAGTAAAAGTTCATATAAAATTAGGTATAATGTATAAAGTAATGTTATGCAGCAATGTATGGGGTTGTACGGGGTGGTACGGGGTTGTACAGGGTTGTACGGGGTTGTACGGGGTTGTATGGGGTTGTACGGGGTTGTAAAACCCCTATCTATATGTAGTTATGCTAACAATCAGTCTTTGTTTTGGTAAGTTGGTAGTTAGATCTTAATGATCTAATAACTTTCACAGTTGACATTGTCACAAAAACGTCATTCTCCAAATCTTTATTTCTTAAATCCGTAAACTGAAATGTTCGATGAAGTGTAAATATTTCTTTAATTGAAATCATCATTAAATAGTGTTCGATTATATATTACAACGGATACTCATACATTACTCCAAATCCGTATCCTCAGCCCTACTTTCAGCCCTTCCCACCGCCTTATCCCCAACCAAACCCACCTCATCGGGGCAAGGATACTCCGAGACGCACAGAGAAGGCGGGTCGGAATCCGGGCATCTCCGTGGCAACCTCTGGAACAGTTCTTCGGTGACGAACGGCATTATGGGAGACAGCAGTCGTAGACCCACGTCCAGGCACGTGTACAAAGTCTGACGACAGGGGTTCAAGAGGTCGTCGTCGGTAGCGTGGAGCGCTGGTTTCAGGGATTCCTTAGAGTGGGGGGGGGAAGGGGTAGCATAGAGGTTAGCTATTGGCGGGAGGGGGGGGCGGGGCGTAGTGTAGAGGTTAGCTATTGGCGGGGGGGGGCGGGGTAGCGTAGAGGTTAGCTAATGGCGGGGGGCGGGGCGTAGTGTAGAGGTTAGCTATTGGCGGGGGGAGGGGGGCGGGCGTAGCGTAGAGGTTAGCTATTGGCGGCGGGGGGAGGGGTAGCGTATAGGTTAGCTAATGGCGGGGGGCGGGGCGTAGCGTAGAGGTTAGCTAATGGCGGGCGTCGTCGACGTCTATATCTAGTAACCAGGTAGATATCGCAGAAGTCGTAAAGCCAGAAGTTGTAACAGGCCGTAGTGACTCCGGGGAAGTTGTAGTTCTGAAAACCTGCGTCGCATTCGTGAACTGCGTCAGACAGTCGAGATATGATCCACTTCGACATCGGGTTGTGGTCCTCCTGTCGGAGTAGTAGTTAAGGGTGAGTACTTTGTAGTTAGTAATTAGAGAGTGAGTAGTTGAGGGTGAGTACTTTGTAGTTAGTAATTAGAGAGTGAGTAGTTTGTAGTTAGTAATTAGAGAGTGAGTAGTTTGTAGTTAGTAATTAGAGAGTGAGTAGTTGAGGATGAGTACTTTGTAATTAGTAATAGCACATTGGATTCTATTTTCCTGTTAAATTAATTCTAGAATAAAAAGGTATTATTTTAATATAATAGGAAGTGTTTGAATTTAAACAATATTATAATTAATATTGATTTCATTTGATCGTATGCTGAAACTAGAAATTTCGCGAAAATCGGATTCATTCTGAATCTGCGAATAATAAATGTCGAAAGAGCAAAATTAGCCTTTAGTTGTTTATAGGCCGTAACATTTCAAGCCAAGACCAACGGATAGCATGGTCGCTGAGGGTAGGAACTCAGGGCCCAACACGCCGAGGGAAAAACGAGTGGCATTCCACAACTTGTTGCAGAAGAATCTGTAACCCTGGATGCGCAGGACGTCCAAGTTGATATCGCGGCCTATAACGGATGGACGGCGATGTTTTAATGCAGTAATCGAGTGCAATTTGTATCGAGTTGAATTTCATCTTGGAGTTTATGAAATTTGCATTACAGTAAATCGAAGAAATACTTTTAAAAGTTTTATTCTTAAATTAAAATTGATTATTTGATAATAAATAAAAAATGTATACAATTTTTCATGATATTTAGATAATAATTAAAAATAATTTGTATAATGTTTTTTAATAATTTGTATAATTAATGTATAATCAGTTTTCAATTAGAAAATTTGCAAGTGTTCGCATATTAAACTAAAATATGACATTTATAACAATTTCCATAAACATAATTTTTAAAATATTTGAATAATTATATTAGTCTTAAAATCATCTATTAATTTAAATAATTTACTTCTATTACAAACTTTGGCCTGTATAGGAAAGAAGGCCAAAGCGCATGGCGTCGGTACCACATTCTGGGATTCCCTGAGGGTAATAATTCTTCTGCATCGACTTGGCTCGAGCTACTTCCTTGGCATCGAGGAAGGCTTCTCCGATACGATCATTTAAACCCTTAATAGTAGATAGTAACCATGTTTATTTAGATCCAAATTGATACCATATGATATAGTGTATATATTGTTATGATAGAATAGATATATCTCTATAGAATTCTTAATCCTTAATAATTAAAAATTAATGTTAATCTTAATCCAAAAATCATGTTTCAAATGTTGGTATAATTTTATAATATTTTAATAATTTTATAATATAATTGTATAATATAAATATATAATATAAATGTATAATATAATTATATAATATAAATATATAATATAAGTGTATAATATAAATAAATAATATAAGTGTATAATATAAATATATAATATAAGTTTATAATATAAATATATAATATAAATATATAATATAAATATATAATATAAATGTATAATATAAATATATAATATAAATGTATAATATAAATGTATAATATAAATATATAATTGAAGTGTATAATATAATTATATAATATAAATATATAATATAAGTTTATAATATAAATATATAATATAATTGCATAATATACATTTATTATATAAAATTTATTATATAATATAATTGTATAATATAAATGTATAATATAAATATATAATATAAATTTATTATATAAATATATAATATAAATGTATAATATAAATATACAATATAAATTTATTATATAAATGTATAATATAAATGTATAATATAAATGTATAATATAAATATATAATATAAATATATAATATAAGTTTATAATATAAATATATAATATAATTGTATAATATAAATTTATTATATAAATGTATAATATAAATATATAATATAAATATATAATATAGGTTTATAATATAAATATATAATATAATTGTATAATATAAATGTATAATATAAATATACAATATAAATTTATTATATAAATGTATACTATAAATGTATAATATAAATATAAATATATAATATAAGTTTATAATATAAATATATAATATAAATATATAATATAAATTTATTATATATAATATAAATATATAATTGAAGTGTATAATATAATTGTATAATATAAATATATAATATAAGTTTATAATATAAATATATAATTGAAGTGTATAATATAATTGTATAATATAAATATATAATATAAATATATAATATAAGTTTATAATATAAATATATAATATAAATGTATAATATTAATGTATAATATAAATGTATAATATAAATGTATAATATAAATGTATAATATAAATGTATAATATAAATGTATAATATAAATGTATAATATAAATGTATAATATAAATGTATAATATAAATGTATAATATAAATATATAATTGAAGTGTATAATATAAATATATAATATAAATATATAATATAAGTTTATAATATAAATGTATAATATAAATATATAATATAAATATATAATATAAGTGTATAATATAAATATATTATATAATGTATAATATAAATTTATTATATAAATATATAATATAAATATATAATATAAGTTTATAATATAAATATAATATAAATGTATAATATAAATATATAATATAAGTTTATAATATAAATGTATAATATAAATTTATTATATAAATATATAATATAAATGTATTGTATTATTATTGAATAACTTATTGGATTTTATTTTAATAGAGACTCTATTATAACATGTCTTGACTACCAGATATGCATTACTCCCATACACTATATGATAACTACTAATGTCTATAAAATACATGACATTTTGTCCCATATCAAACCTCTCAGTACAATGACCTACATTAAACACTGAGGAATGTTGACCTTTAAGCTAATCTTGTACTCTGGCCTACCTGAAGACTTATTCCCTTTGTAACATCCAAAGGGTCGATTACGTTTCCTTTCGACTTCGACATTTTCTCTCCATGTTTATCGCGGATCATGGCATGCAAGTAAACCTTGCAAGTGTTAAAAGTGAATTATGAAGGGGAGGAAGGAGGGGATGATGGAGGGGAAGATGGAGGGGAGGATGGAGGGGAGGATGGAGGGGAGGATGGAGGGGAGGATGGAGGGGATGATGAAGGGGAGGATGGAGGGGAAGATGGAGGGGAGGATGGAGGGGAAGATGGAGGGGAAGATGGAGGGGAGGACGGAGGGGAGTGGATGATGGAGGGGAAGATGGAGGGGAAGATGAAGGGGAGGATGGCGGGGAAGATGAAGGGGATGATAACTAAAACTCTTAAAGGTTACTTATAATCTTTTGAAAGTAAACTTACTAAAGGTAACAACTGACCTCTTTAAAAGGTAATTTGTCCATCAGTTCAAGTCCCATCATGACCATCCTTGCAACCCAAAAGAAAAGGATATCGTGACCTGTCTCCAATAGGGCGCCAGGGTAGAATGCAGCTAAATCTTCAGTCTAATATGTGTTGTGTGGTGTGGTGTGTGTAATCTGGTGTGGTGTGTGTAATGTGGTGTGGTGTGTGTAATGTGGTGTGGTGTGTGTAATGTGGTGTGCGGTGTGGTGTGTGGTGTGATGTGTAGTGTGGGGTGTGTTGTGGTGTGTAGTGTGGTGTGTAATGTGGTGTGTGGTGTGTAGTGTGGTTTGTAGTATGGTTTGTAGTGTGGTGTGTAGTGTGGTGTGTAGTGTGGTGTGTAGTGTGGTGGGTGGTGTGTGAAGTGTGGTGTGTGGTGTGTAGTGTGGTTTGTAGTGTAGTGTGTAGTGTGGTGTGGTGTGTGGTGTGTAGTGAGGTGTGGTGTTTGGTGTGTAGTGTGTGCTGTGTAGTGTGGTGTGTGGTTTTTAGTGTGGTGTGAGTTATGGTGTGTAGTGTAGTGTAGTGTAGTGTAGTGTAGTGTAGTGTAGTGTGTAGTGTAGTGTGGTGTGTGGTTTTGTGTATGGGGTGGTGTGTGGTTTGTAGTGTGGTGTGAGGTGTGGTGTGTAGTGTAGTGTGGTGTGTGCTGTGTAGTATAGTGTAGTGTGTGGTGTGGTGTATAAGGTGATGTGTGGTGTGTAGTGTAGTGTGTAGTGTAGTGTGGTGTGTGGTGTTGTGTATGGGGTGATGTGTGGTTTGTAGTGTGATGTGTGATGTGTGGTGTGTGGTGTGTAGTGTAGTGTAGTATGTGGTGTGTGGTGTGTGCTGTGTAGTTATGTGATTTGAAGAGTCATGAAGAGCAATATTATTGAAGAGAAAGAAGTAAAGATTGTTTTAATACTTGATGGAGTAAGAATAAGTTGGAATGTAGGAGTTTGAAAGTGACAGATGGGACTAAAAGGGAGGTAAAGGAAGGTTACCTTATCAGGCCAGCCGAATATGGAGAAAGGAAATATACCACTCGAGAACCAAGTATCCAACACATCTTCATCTGCAAAGATATAAGTAGGTCAACCCTCAACTATAGTTGCTAAGGTAGTTATGCCTTGACTATAGTTACTAAGGTAGTTATGCCTGACTACAGTTGCTAAGGTAGTTATGCCTGACTACAGTTGTTAAGGTAGTTATGCCTGACTACAGTTGCTAAGGTAGTTATGCCTGACTACAGTTGCTAAGGTAGTTATGATTGGCTACAGTTGCTAAGGTAGTTATGCCTGACTACAGTTGCTAAGGTAGTTATGCCTGACTACAGTTGCTAAGGTAGTTATGCCTCTACTACAGTTGCTAAGGTAGTTATGCCTGACTACAGTTGCTAAGGTAGTTATGCCTGACTACAGTTGCTAAGGTAGTTATGCCTGACTACAGTTACTAAGGTAGTTATGCCTGACTACAGTTGCTAAGGTAGTTATGCCTGACTACAGTTGCTAAGGTAGTTATGCCTGACTACAGTTGTTAAGGTAGTTATGCCTGACTACAGTTGCTAAGGTAGTTATGCCTGACTATAGTTGCTAAGGTAGTTATGCCTGACTACAGTTGCTAAGGTAGTTATGCCTGACTACAGTTGCTAAGGTAGTTATGCCTCTACTACAGTTGCTAAGGTAGTTATGCCTCTACTACAGTTGCTAAGGTAGTTATGCCTGACTACAGTTGCTAAGGTAGTTATGCCTGACTACAGTTGCTAAGGTAGTTATGCCTGAATACAGTAGCTAAGTTAGTTATGCCTCTACTATAGTTGCTAAGGTAGTTATGCCTGACTACAGTTGCTAAGGTAGTTATGCCTGACTATAGTTGCTAAGGTAGTTATGTCTCAACTACAGTTGCTAAGGTAGTTATGCCTGACTACAGTTGCTAAGGTAGTTATGCCTCAACTACAGTTGCTAAGGTAGTTATGCCTGACTACAGTTGTTAAGGTAGTTATTCCTGACTACAGTTGCTAAGGTAGTTATGTCTGACTACAGTTGCTAAGGTAGTTATGCCTGACTACAGTTGCTAAGGTAGTTATACCTGACTACAGTTGTTAAGGTAGTTATGCCTATACTACAGTTGCTAAGGTAGTTATGCCTCTACTACAGTTGCTAAGGTAGTTATGCCTGACTACAGTTACTAAGGTAGTTATGCCTGACTACAGTTGCTAAGGTAGTTATGCCTGACTACAGTTGCTAAGGTAGTTATGCCTGACTACAGTTGTTAAGGTAGTTATGCCTGACTACAGTTGCTAAGGTAGTTATGCCTGACTACAGTTGCTAAGGTAGTTATGCCTGACTACAGTTGCTAAGGTAGTTATGCCTGACTACAGTTGCTAAGGTAGTTATGCCTCTACTACAGTTGCTAAGGTAGTTATGCCTCTACTACAGTTGCTAAGGTAGTTATGCCTGACTACAGTTGCTAAGGTAGTTATGCCTGACTACAGTTGCTAAGGTAGTTATGCCTGACTACAGTTGCTAAGGTAGTTATGCCTGACTACAGTTGCTAAGGTAGTTATGCCTCTACTACAGTTGCTAAGGTAGTTATGCCTGACTACAGTTGCTAAGGTAGTTATGCCTGACTACAGTTGCTAAGGTAGTTATGCCTGACTACAGTTGCTAAGGTAGTTATGCCTCTACTATAGTTGCTAAGGTAGTTATGCCTGACTACAGTTGCTAAGGTAGTTATGCCTGACTACAGTTGCTAAGGTAGTTATGCCTCTACTACAGTTGCTAAGGTAGTTATGCCTGACTACAGTTGCTAAGGTAGTTATGCCTCAACTACAGTTGCTAAGGTAGTTATGCCTGACTACAGTTGTTAAGGTAGTTATTCCTGACTACAGTTGCTAAGGTAGTTATGCCTGACTACAGTTGCTAAGGTAGTTATGCCTGACTACAGTTGCTAAGGTAGTTATGCCTGACTACAGTTGTTAAGGTAGTTATGCCTATACTACAGTTGCTAAGGTAGTTATGCCTCTACTACAGTTGCTAAGGTAGTTATGCCTGACTACAGTTGCTAAGGTAGTTATGCCTTGACTACAGTTGCTAAGGTAGTTATGCCTCTACTACAGTTGCTAAGGTAGTTATGCCTGACTACAGTTGCTAAGGTAGTTATGATTGGCTACAGTTGCTAAGGTAGTTATGCCTGACTACAGTTGCTAAGGTAGTTATGCCAGACTACAGTTGCTAAGGTAGTTATGCCTGACTACAGTTGCTAAGGTAGTTATGCCTCTACTACAGTTGCTAAGGTAGTTATGCCTGACTACAGTTGCTAAGGTAGTTATGCCTGACAACAGTTGCTAAGGTAGTTATGCCTGACTACAGTTGCTAAGGTAGTTATGCCTCTACTACAGTTGCTAAGGTAGTTATGCCTCTACTACAGTTGCTAAGGTAGTTATGCCTGACTATAGTTGCTAAGGTAGTTATGTCTGACTACAGTTGCTAAGGTAGTTATGCCTCTACTACAGTTGCTAAGGTAGTTATGCCTGACTACAGTTGCTAAGGTAGTTATGATTGGCTACAGTTGCTAAGGTAGTTATGCCTGACTATAGTTGCTAAGGTAGTTATGCCTGACTACAGTTGCTAAGGTAGTTATGCCTGACTACAGTTGCTAAGGTAGTTATGCCTGACTACAGTTGCTAAGGTAGTTATGCCTGACTACAGTTACTAAGGTAGTTATGCCTGACTACAGTTGCTAAGGTAGTTATGCCTGACTACAGTTGCTAAGGTAGTTATGCCTGACTACAGTTGTTAAGGTAGTTATGCCTGACTACAGTTGCTAAGGTAGTTATGCCTGACTATAGTTGCTAAGGTAGTTATGCCTGACTACAGTTGCTAAGGTAGTTATGCCTGACTACAGTTGCTAAGGTAGTTATGCCTCTACTACAGTTGCTAAGGTAGTTATGCCTCTACTACAGTTGCTAAGGTAGTTATGCCTGACTACAGTTGCTAAGGTAGTTATGCCTGACTACAGTTGCTAAGGTAGTTATGCCTGACTACAGTTGCTAAGGTAGTTATGCCTCTACTATAGTTGCTAAGGTAGTTATGCCTGACTACAGTTGCTAAGGTAGTTATGCCTGACTATAGTTGCTAAGGTAGTTATGCCTCAACTACAGTTGCTAAGGTAGTTATGCCTGACTACAGTTGCTAAGGTAGTTATGCCTCAACTACAGTTGCTAAGGTAGTTATGCCTGACTACAGTTGTTAAGGTAGTTATTCCTGACTACAGTTGCTAAGGTAGTTATGCCTGACTACAGTTGCTAAGGTAGTTATGCCTGACTACAGTTGCTAAGGTAGTTATGCCTGACTACAGTTGTTAAGGTAGTTATGCCTATACTGCAGTTGCTAAGGTAGTTATGCCTCTACTACAGTTGCTAAGGTAGTTATGCCTGACTACAGTTACTAAGGTAGTTATGCCTGACTACAGTTGCTAAGGTAGTTATGCCTGACTACAGTTGCTAAGGTAGTTATGCCTGACTACAGTTGCTAAGGTAGTTATGCCTCTACTATAGTTGCTAAGGTAGTTATGCCTGACTACAGTTGCTAAGGTAGTTATGCCTGACTACAGTTGCTAAGGTAGTTATGCCTCTACTACAGTTGCTAAGGTAGTTATGCCTGACTACAGTTGCTAAGGTAGTTATGCCTCAACTACAGTTGCTAAGGTAGTTATGCCTGACTACAGTTGTTAAGGTAGTTATTCCTGACTACAGTTGCTAAGGTAGTTATGTCTGACTACAGTTGCTAAGGTAGTTATGCCTGACTACAGTTGCTAAGGTAGTTATGCCTGACTACAGTTGTTAAGGTAGTTATGCCTATACTACAGTTGCTAAGGTAGTTATGCCTCTACTACAGTTGCTAAGGTAGTTATGCCTGACTACAGTTGCTAAGGTAGTTATGCCTTGACTACAGTTGCTAAGGTAGTTATGCCTGACTACAGTTGCTAAGGTAGTTATGATTGGCTACAGTTGCTAAGGTAGTTATGCCTGACTACAGTTGCTAAGGTAGTTATGCCAGACTACAGTTGCTAAGGTAGTTATGCCTGACTACAGTTGCTAAGGTAGTTATGCCTCTACTACAGTTGCTAAGGTAGTTATGCCTGACAACAGTTGCTAAGGTAGTTATGCCTGACTACAGTTGCTAAGGTAGTTATGCCTCTACTACAGTTGCTAAGGTAGTTATGCCTCTACTACAGTTGCTAAGGTAGTTATGCCTGACTACAGTTGCTAAGGTAGTTATGATTGGCTACAGTTGCTAAGGTAGTTATGCCTGACTACAGTTGCTAAGGTAATTATGCCTGACTACAGTTGCTAAGGTAGTTATGCCTGACTACAGTTGCTAAGGTAGTTATTCCTCTACTACAGTTGCTAAGGTAGTTATGCCTGACTACAGTTGCTAAGGTAGTTATGCCTGACTACAGTTGCTAAGGTAATTATGCCTGACTACAGTTGCTAAGGTAGTTATGCCTGACTACAGTTGCTAAGGTAGTTATGCCTCTACTACAGTTGCTAAGGTAGTTATGCCTGACTACAGTTGCTAAGGTAGTTATGCCTCTACTACAGTTGCTAAGGTAGTTATGCCTGACTACAGTTGCTAAGGTAGTTATGCCTGACTACAGTTGCTAAGGTAGTTATGCCTGACTACAGTTGCTAAGGTAATTATGCCTGACTACAGTTGCTAAGGTAGTTATGCCTCTACTACAGTTGCTAAGGTAGTTATGCCTGACTACAGTTGCTAAGGTAGTTATGCCTCTACTACAGTTGTTAAGGTAGTTATGCCTGACTACAGTTGCTAAGGTAGTTATGCCTGACTACAGTTGCTAAGGTAGTTATTCCTGACTACAGTTGCTAAGGTAGTTATGCCTGACTACAGTTGCTAAGGTAATTATGCCTGACTACAGTTGCTAAGGTAGTTATGCCTGACTACAGTTGCTAAGGTAGTTATGCCTCTACTACAGTTGCTAAGGTAGTTATGCCTGACTACAGTTGCTAAGGTAGTTATGCCTCTACTACAGTTGCTAAGGTAGTTATGCCTGACTACAGTTGCTAAGGTAGTTATGCCTGACTACAGTTGCTAAGGTAGTTATGCCTGACTACAGTTGCTAAGGTAGTTATGCCTGACTACAGTTGCTAAGGTAGTTATGCCTGACTACAGTTGCTAAGGTAGTTATGCCTATACTACAGTTGCTAAGGTAGTTATGCCTGACTACAGTTGCTAAGGTAGTTATGCCTATACTATAGTTGCTAAGGTAGTTATGCCTGACTACAGTTGCTAAGGTAGTTATACCTATACTATAGTTACTAGTAAGGAATTGAGTTATTTAGAAATAGCAATGCCCTTTTTTGCATGGATATTGTGTGTTTTAATAACGAACTAGTCTATTAAATACTTATGTAATTGTCACACTGATTATCACACAACTTAGGGTGACAATGATAGAAGGAGATGTACTCGTCGTGGTTACGACTGGTGACCTTGAGTGAGTGTAATCTCCGACTCCGAGAGATTGAATTTCTTTGCTGCCTTTGCAGTGGCTTCACCCAATGTGCGGCCAGAAACCCAGCGATCGCTCTCGGATTCGGCGACCTCTTGACCATTGGTCAGCTTCACAGAGAACGCGGGAACGCGATGACCCCACCACAGCTGACGAGATATGCACCAGTCTCTACAGTAGGTTCAAAGGTCAATGTATACATTAACAAACGCTGAAGCTCGAGTATTGTATAGTACTATCTTATCACTTATAATAATATAAATGAATGAATACACATATTTATATACAAAGATTGACCAAGGGGATGATCATTATCTATTCCATTCCCTATCTAGGTAACATGATTAATAACATTTTCTAAGTTATCACTTTCAATACAATGAAGTAGGAAATTATATTTTCAGAAAATGAATGAATTAATTTTTTTATCGTGAATAGATATTTTCTTGATAAAATATTTTAGACATGTTTTCTACCAAAATCTTTGGTGTAATAATAGACTGATAAGAGGCTGATAAAATGCTGATAAGAGGATGATAATATGCTGATAAGAGGATGATAATATTCTGATAATATGCTGATAAGAGGCTGATAAATGCTTATAAGAGGATGATAAAATAATGTTAAGATGCTGTTAAGAGGATGATAAAATGCTGATAAGAGGATGATAAAATGCTGATAAGAGGATGATAATATGCTGATAAGAGGATGATAAAATGCTGATAAGAATTAAGTCAACAAGTGAACAGAATCTTTAAGATCTAACCTACAGTTCTCCAGCCACATGAACCAAGTCTTCTCAAAGCAGGCGGGGATAATAGTAAGGTCGCGATTAAGGACAGCATTACATGCTCTCTCAGCCATCTCTTTACAGTTTACGTACCACTGAGGTCTTAGTAGAGGTTCTATGACATCTTTAGAACGACTGTGTGGTAAGTACAGGAGATGGTGAGTACAGGAGAGAGTGAATACAGGAGAGGGTGAGTACAGGAGAAGGTGAGTACAGGAGAGGGTGAGTACAAGTGAGGGTGAGTACAGGAGAGGGTGAATACAGGAGAGAGTGAATACAAGAGAGGGTGAGTACAGGAGAGGGTGAGTACAGGAGAGGGTGAGTACAGGAGAGGGTGAGTACAGGAGAGAGTGAGTACAGGAGAGGGTGGGTACAGGAGAGGGTGAGTACAGGAGATGGTGAGTACAGGAAAGGGTGAGTACAGGAGAGGGTGAGTACATGAGAGGGTGAGTACAGGAAAGGGTGAGTACAGGAGAGGGTGATTACAGGAGAGGGCGAGTACTACTCCCTGAGTAATGTTAAATAGGGAGTATAGGTGAGTAGGTGAGTATGTTTAGGGTAAAGAATATATAGGCGTTTATAAGAACTAGAAGTAGTTAAGAGCGGGGTAAGAACCTGCAAGTGGGTATCACCATGGGGTTGTCTTTGGTGTCCCTGTACAGATCTAGATCCTTCAATGCAGCCAATACTGCTTTCCTTGCTTCAAATCTCTTCATACCCTATAAAAGAGATCCATAAATAAAAGAAATTACAAATGATTCGTTAACGATGTTTTAAAAATATCGAAACCTAAACTAAAAATCCTAAAATATAGAGATTTGTAATCAAGAAAGAAGATTTCTAAATGAATTTAACAAAGCAACGTGAATTTGCAACAACTCACAGAGAACTGAGCGCAATTATCCATCAGAAGTCCCTGGTTGTCGATGATAGTGATGAAGGGAAGGTCATGCCTCTTTCCAACATCGTAATCATTTTGGTCGTGAGCAGGAGTGATCTTCACAGCACCTGGAGAGGTTTGGGTAAGACAGGTTAAGGTAGGTTAAGGTAGGTTACGGTAGGTTAAGACAGGTTAAGACAGGTTAAGGTAGGTTAAGGTAGGTTAAGGTAGGTTAAGGTAGGTTAATGTAGGTTACGGTATGTTAAGGTAGGTTAAGGTAGGTTAAGGTAGGTTAATGTAGGTTACTGTATGTTAAGGTAGGTTAAGGTAGGTTAAGGTAGGTTAAGGTAGGTTAAGGTAGGTTAAGGTAGGTTAAGGTAGGTTAAGGTATGTTAAGGTAGGTTAAGGTAGGTTACGGTAGGTTAAGGTAGGTTAAGGTAGGTTAAGGTAGGTTAAGGTAGGTTAAGGTATGTTAAGGTAGGTTACGGTAGGTTAAGGTAAGTTAAGGTAGGTTAAGGTAGGTTAAGGTAGGTTACGGTAGGTTGAGGTAGTGTAGTGTAAGTAGTAGTGTAGGGTAAGTAGTAGTGTAGTGTAAGTAGTGGTTTAGTATAAGTAGTGGTATAGTGTAAGTAGTGGTTTAGTGTAAGTAGTGGTTTAGTGTAAGTAGTGATTTAGTGTAAGTAGTTGTGTAGTGTAAGTAGTGGTGTAGTGTAAGTAGTGGTGTAGTGTAAGTAGTGGTGTAGGGTAAGTAGTGGTGTAGTGTAAGTAGTGGTTTAGTGTAAGTAGTGGTTTAGTGTAAGTAGTGGTTTAGTGTAAGTAGTGGTGTAGTGTAAGTAGTGGTGTAGTGTAAGTAGTGGTGTAGTGTAAGTAGTGGTGTAGTGTAAGTAGTGGTTTAGTGTAAGTAGTGGTGTAGTGTAAGTAGTGGTGTAGTGTAAGTAGTGGTGTAGGGTAAGTAGTGGTGTATTGTAAGTAATGGTTTAGTGTAAGTAGTGGTTTAGTGTAAGTAGTAGTGTAGTGTAAGTAGTGGTTTAGTGTAAGTAGTGGTTTAGTGTAAGTAGTGGTTTAGTGTAAGTAGTGGTTTAGTGTAAGTAGTAGTGTAGTGTAAGTTGTGGTGTAGTGTAAGTAGTGGTTCAGTGTAAGTAGTGGTTTAGTGTAAGTAGTGGTGTAATGTAAGTAGTGGTGTAGTGTAAGTAGTGGTGTAGTGTAAGTAGTGGTTTAGTGTAAGTAGTGGTGTAGTGTAAGTAGTGGTGTAGGGTAAGTAGTGGTGTATTGTAAGTAATGGTTTAGTGTAAGTAGTGGTTTAGTGTAAGTAGTGGTTTAGTGTAAGTAGTGGTTTAGTGTAAGTAGTAGTGTAGTGTAAGTAGTGGTTTAGTGTAAGTAGTGGTGTAGTGTAAGTAGTGTAAGTAGTGGTGTAGTGTAAGTAGTGGTTTAGTGTAAGTAGTGATGTAGTGTAAATAGTGGTGTAGTGTAAGTAGTGGTTTAGTGTAAGTAGTGGTGTAGTGTAAGTAGTGGTGTAGTGTAAGTAGTGGTTTAGTGTAAGTAGTGGTGTAGTGTAAGTAGTGGTGTAGTGTAAGTAGTGGTTTAGTGTAAGTAGTGGTGTAGTGTAAGTAGTGGTTTAGTGTAAGTAGTGGTGTAGTGT
>OZ038314.1:39558570-39616462 GCA_964035775.1 Osedax frankpressi | reverse complement strand
GCAGAAGTCGTAAAGCCAGAAGTTGTAACAGGCCGTAGTGACTCCGGGGAAGTTGTAGTTCTGAAATCCTGCGTCGCATTCGTGAACTGCGTCAGACAGTCGAGATATGATCCACTTCGACATCGGGTTGTGGTCCTCCTGTCGGAGTAGTAGTTGAGAGTGAGTACTTTGTGGTTAGTAATTAGAGAGTGAGTAGTTTGTAGTTAGTAATTAGAGTGTGAGTAGTTTGTAGTTAGTAATTAGAGTGTGAGTAGTTGAGGGTGAATACTTTGTAGTTAGTAATTAGAGTGTGAGTAGTTTGTAGTTAGTAATTAGAGAGTGAGTAGTTTGTAGTTAGTAATTAGAGAGTGAGTACTTTGTAGTTAGTAATTAGATAGTGAGTAGTTGAGGGTGAGTACTTTGTAATTAGTAATAGCACATTGGATTCTATTTTCCTGTTAAATTAATTCTAGAATAAAAAGGTATTATTTTAATATAATAAGAAGTGTATGAATTTAAACAATATTATAATTAATATTTATTTCATTTGATCATATGCTCAAACTAGAAATTTAGCGAAAATCGGATTCATTCTAAATCTGCGCATAATAAACGTCGAAAGACCAAAATTAGCCTTTAGTTGTTTATAGGCGGTAACATTTCAAGCCAAGACCAACGGATAGCATGGTCGCTGAGGGTAGGAACTCCGGGCCCAACACGCCGAGGGAAAAACGAGTGGCATTCCACAACTTGTTGCAGAAGAATCTGTAACCCTGGATGCGCAGGACGTCCAAGTTGATATCGCGGCCTATAACAGATGGACGGCGATGTTTTAATGCAGTAATCGAGTGCAATTTGTATCGAGTTGAATTTGATTGTGGAGTTTATGAAATTTGCATTACAGTAAATCGAAGAAATACTTTTAAATACTTTTTATTCTCAAATTAAAATTGATTATTTGATAATAAATAAAAAATGTATACAATTTTGCATGATATTTAGATAATAATTTAAAATAATTTGTATAATGTTTTTTAATAATAAGTATAATTAATGTATAATCAGTTTGCTATTACAAAATTTGCAAGTGTTCGCATATTAAACTAAAATATGACATTTATAACAATTTCCATAAACATAATTTTTAAAAAATTTGAACATTTATATTAGTCTTAAAATCATCTATTAATTTAAATAATTTACTTCTATTACAAACTTTGGCCTGTATAGGAAAGAAGGCCAAAGCGCATGGCGTCGGTACCACATTCTGGGATTCCCTGAGGGTAATAATTCTTCTGCATCGACTTGGCTCGAGCTACTTCCTTGGCATCGAGGAAGGCTTCTCCGATACGATCATTTAAACCCTTAATAGTAGATAGTAACCATGTTTATTTAGGTCCAAATTGATACCATATGATATAGTGTATATATTGTTATGATAGAATAGATATATCTTTATAGAATTCTAAATCCTTAATAATTAAAAATTAATATTAATCTTAATCCAAAAATCATGTTTCAAATGTTGGCATAATTGTATAATATAAATTCATAATATAAATGTATAATATAAATATATAATATAAATATATAATATAAGTTTATAATATTAATATATAATATAATTGTATAATATAAATGTATAATATAAATATATAATATAAGTTTATAATATAAATATATAATATAATTGTATAATATAAATTTATTATATAAATGTATAATATAAATGTATAATATAAATATATAATATAAATATATAATATAAGTTTATAATATAAATATATAATATAAATATATAATATAAGTTTATAATATAAATATATAATATAATGGTATAATATAAATATATAATATAAATTTATTATATAAATGTATAATATAAATGTATAATATAAATATATAATTGAAGTGTATAATATAATTATATAATATAAATATATAATATAAGTTTATAATATAAATGTAATATAATATAAATATAGTTTATAATATAAATGTATAATATAAATGTATAATATAAATGTATAATATAAATATATAATATAAGTTTATAATATAAATGTATAATATAAGTGTATAATATAAATATATAATATAAATTTATTATATAAATGTATAATATAAATGTATAATATAAATATATAATTGAAGTGTATAATATAATTGTATAATATAAATATATAATATAAGTTTATAATATAAATGTAATATAATATAAATATAAGTTTATAATATAAATGTATAATATAAATGTATAATATAAATGTATAATATAAATAAATAATATAAGTTTATAATATAAATGTATAATATAAGTGTATAATATAAATGTATAATATACATTTATTATATAAATATATAATATAAATATATAATATAAATGTATTATATAAATTTATTATATAAATATATAATATAAATATATAATATAAATGTATAATATAAATTTATTATATAAATATATAATATAAATGTATAGTATTATTATTGAATAACTTATTGGATTTTATTTTAATAGAGACTATATTATACCTTTATAAATATATATATTATACCTTTATACCTATATTATGTCTTGACTACCAGATATGCAATACTCCCATACACTATATGATAACTACTAATGTCTATAAAATACATGACACTTTGTCCCATATCAAACCTCTCAGTACAATGACCTACATTAAACACTGAGGAATGTTGACCTTTAAGCTAATCTTGTACTCTGGCCTACCTGGAGACTTATTCCCTTTGTAACATCCAAAGGGTCAATTACGTTTCCTTTCGACTTCGACATTTTCTCTCCATGTTTATCGCGGATCATGGCATGCAAGTAAACCTTGCAAGTGTTAAAAGTGAATTATGAAGGGGAGGATGGAGGGGATGATGGAGGGGAGGATGGAGGGGAGGAGGAGGGGAAGATGGAGGGGAGGACGGAGGGGAGGACGGAGGGGAGGATGGAGGGGAGGACGGAGGGGAGGGGATGATGGAGGGGAAGATGGAGGGGAAGATGGAGGGGAGGATGGAGGGGAAGATGAAGGTGAGGATAGAGGGGAGGACGGAGGGGAGGACGGAGGGGAGGACGGAGGGGAGGACGGAGGGGAGGACGGAGGGGAGGACGGAGGGGAGGACGGAGGGGAGGACGGAGGGGAGGACGGAGGGGAGGACGGAGGGGAGGACGGATGGGAGGATGGAGGGGAGGACGGAGGGGAGGACGGAGGGGAGGACGGAGGGGAGGACGGAGGGGAGGACGGAGGGGAGGACGGAGGGGAGGACGGAGGGGAGGATAGAGGGGAGGATGGAGGGGATGATGGAGGGGAGGATAGAGGGGAGGATGGAGGGGATGATGGAGGGAATGATGGAGGGAA
The DNA here is from genome assembly GCA_964035775.1 of Osedax frankpressi. Taxonomy (NCBI): domain Eukaryota; kingdom Metazoa; phylum Annelida; class Polychaeta; order Sabellida; family Siboglinidae; genus Osedax; species Osedax frankpressi. The sequence continues at coordinate 39,613,112 of OZ038314.1, read as the reverse complement.
TGATGGAGGGAATGATGGAGGGGAAGATGGAGGGGAAGATGAAGGGGATGATGGAGAGGAAGATGGAGGGGAAGATGGAGAGGATGATGGAGGGGAGGATGGAGGGGAAGATTAAGGGGATGATGGAGGGGAAGATGGAGGTGAAGATGGAGGGGAGGATGGAGGGGAAGATGGAGGGGAAGATGGAGGGGAAGCTGGATGGGATGATGGAGAGGAAGATGGAGGGGAAGATGGAGGGGAAGATGGAGGTGAAGATGGAGGGGAAGATGGAGGGGAAGATGGAGGGGAAGATGAAGGGGATGATGGAGGGGAAGATGGAGGTGAAGATGGAGGGGAGGATGTAGGGGAAGATGGAGGGGAAGATGGAGGGGAAGCTGGATGGGATGATGGAGAGGAAGATGGAGGGGAAGATGGAGGGGAAGATGGAGAGGATGATGGAGGGGAAGATGGAGGTGAAGATGGAGGGGAGGATGGAGGGGAGGATGGATGGGAGGATGGAGGGGAAGATGAAGGGGAGGACGGAGGGGAGGACGGAGGGGAGGACGGAGGGGAGGACGGAGGGGAGGACGGAGGGGAGGACGGAGGGGAGGATGGAGGGGATGATGGAGGGGAGGATAGAGGGGATGATGGAGGGAATGATGGAGGAGAGGATGGAGGGGAAGATGAAGGGGATGATGGAGAGGAAGATGGAGGGGAAGATGGAGGGGTAGGTGGAGGGGAAGATGAAGGGTATGATGGAGAGGAGGATGGAGGGGAAGATGGAGGGGATGATGGAGGGGAGGATGGAGGGGAAGATGAAGGGGATGATGGAGAGGAAGATGGAGGGGAAGATGGAGAGGATGATGGAGGGGAGGATGGAGGGAAAGATGAAGGGGATGATGGAGGGGAAGATGGAGGTGAAGATGGAGGGGAGGATGGAGGGGAAGATGGAGGGGAAGATGGAGGGGAAGCTGGATGGGATGATGGAGAGGAAGATGGAGGGGAAGATGGAGGGGAAGATGAAGGGGATGATGGAGGGGAAGATGGAGGTGAAGATGGAGGGGAGGATGTAGGGGAAGATGGAGGGGAAGATGGAGGGGAAGCTGGATGGGATGATGGAGAGGAGGATGGAGGGGAAGATGGAGGGGAAGATGGAGGGGAAGCTGGAAGGGATGATGGAGAGGAAGATGGAGGGGAAGATGGAGGGGAAGATGGAGAGGATGATGGAGGGGAGGATGGAGGGGAAGATGGAGGGGAAGATGGAGAGGATGATGGAGGGGAAGATGGAGGGGAAGATGGAGGGGAAGATGAAGGGGAAGATGGAGGAGGAGATGGAGGGGAGGATGGAGGGGAAGATGAAGGGGATGATGGAGAGGAAGATGAAGGGGATGATGGAGGGGAAGATGAAGGGGATGATGGCGGGGAAGATGAAGGGGATGATAACTAAAACTCTTAAAGGTTACTTATAATCTTTTGAAAGTAAACTTACTAAAGGTCAACAACTGACCTCTTTGAAAGGTAATTTGTCCATCAGTTCAAGTCCCATCATGACCATCCTTGCAACCCAAAAGAAAAGGATATCGTGACCTGTCTCCAATAGGGCGCCAGGGTAGAATGCAGCTAAATCTTCAGTCTAATATGTGTTGTGTGGTGTGGTGTGTGTAATGTGGTGTGGTGTAGTGTGTGGTGTGTGTAATGGGGTGTGGTGTGTGTAATGTGGTATGTGTAATGTGGTGTGCGGTGTGGTATGTGTGGTGTGTGGTGTGATGTGTATGGGGTGGTGTGTGGTTTGTAGTGTGGTGTGAGGTGTGGTGTGTAGTGTAGTGTGGTATGTGCTGTGTAGTGTAGTGTAGTGTGTGGTGTGGTGTATAGGGTGATGTGTGGTTTGTAGTGTGGTGTATGGGGTGGTGTGTGGTTTGTAGTGTGATGTGTGGTGTGTAGTGTAGTGTAGTATGTGGTGTGGTGTATAGGGTGGTGTGTGGTTTGTAGTGTGATGTGTGATGTGTGGTGAGTGGTGTGTAGTGTAGTGTAGTATGTGGTGTGTGGTGTGTGGTATGTAGTTATGTGATTTGAAGAGTCATGAAGAGCAATATTATTGAAGAGAAATAAGTAAAGATTGTTTTAATACTTGATGGAATAAGAATAAGTTGGAATGTAGGAGTTTGGAAGTGACAGGTGGGACTAAAAGGGAGGTAAAGGAAGGTTACCTTATCAGGCCAGCCGAATATGGAGAAAGGAAATATACCACTCGAGAACCAAGTATCCAACACATCTTCATCTGCAAATATAAAAGTAGGTCAACCCTCAACTACAGTTGCTAAGGTAGTTATGCCTGACTACAGTTGCTAAGGTAGTTATGCCTGACTACAGTTGCTAAGGTAGTTATGCCTCGACTACAGTTGCTAAGGTAGTTATGCCTGACTACAGTTGCTAAGGTAGTTATGCCTGACTACAGTTGCTAAGGTAGTTATGCCTGACTACAGTTGCTAAGGTAGTTATGCCTGACTACAGTTGCTAAGGTAGTTATGCCTGACTACAGTTGCTAAGGTAGTTATGCCTATACTATAGTTGCTAAGGTAGTTATGCCTGACTACAGTTGCTAAGGTAGTTATGCCTGATTACAGTTGCTAAGGTAGTTATTCCTGACTACAGTTGCTAAGGTAGTTATGCCTGACTACAGTTGCTAAGGTAGTTATACCTCTACTACAGTTGCTAAAGTAGTTATGCCTGACTATAGTTGCTAAGGTAGTCATGCCTTGACTATAGTTGCTAAGGTAGTTATTCCTGACTATAGTTGCTAAGGTAGTTATGCATGACTACAGTTTCTAAGGTAGTTATGCCTGACTACAGTTGCTAAGGTAGTTATGCCTGACTACAGTTGCTAAGGTAGTTATGTCTCTACTACAGTTGCTAAGGTAGTTATGCCTGACTACAGTTGCTAAGGTAGTTATGCCTGACTACAGTTGCTAAGGTAGTTATGCCTGACTACAGTTGCTAAGGTAGTTATGCCTCTACTACAGTTGCTAAGGTAGTTATGCCTGACTACAGTTGCTAAGGTAGTTATGCCTGACTACTGTTGCTAAGGTAATTATGCCTATACTACAGTTGCTAAGGTAGTTATGCCTGACTACAGTTGCTAAGGTAGTTATGCCTGACAACAGTTGCTAAGGTAGTTATGCCTTGACAACAGTTGCTAAGGTAGTTATGCCTGACTATAGTTGCTAAGGTAGTTATGCCTGACTACAGTTGCTAAGGTAGTTATGCCTGACTACAGTTGCTAAGGTAGTTATGCCTGACTATAGTTGCTAAGGTAGTTATGCCTGATTACAGTTGCTAAGGTAGTTATGCCTGACTACAGTTGCTAAGGTAGTTATGCCTGACTACAGTTGCTAAGGTAGTTATGCCTGACTACAGTTGCTAAGGTAGTTATGCCTCTACTACAGTTGCTAAGGTAGTTATGCCTGACTACAGTTGCTAAGGTAGTTATGCCTGACTACAGTTGCTAAGGTAGTTATGCCTGACTACAGTTGCTAAGGTAGTTATGCCTGACTACAGTTGCTAAGGTAGTTATGCCTGACTACAGTTGCTAAGGTAGTTATGTCTGACTACAGTTGCTAAGGTAGTTATGCCTGACTACAGTTGCTAAGGTAGTTATGCCTGACTACTGTTGCTAAGGTAGTTATGCCTGACTACAGTTGCTAAGGTAGTTATGCCTGACTACAGTTGCTAAGGTAGTTATGCCTGACTATAGTTGCTAAGGTAGTTATGCCTGACTAAAGTTGCTAAGGTAGTTATGCCTGACTAAAGTTGCTAAGGTAGTTATACCTATACTACAGTTGTTAAGGTAGTTATGCCTATACTACAGTTGCTAAGGTAGTTATGCCTGACTACAGTTGCTAAGGTAGTTATGCCTGACTACAGTTGCTAAGGTAGTTATGTCTGACTACAGTTGCTAAGGTAGTTATGCCTGACTACAGTTGCTAAGGTAGTTATGTCTCTACTATAGTTGCTAAGGTAGTTATGCCTGACTACAGTTGCTAAGGTAGTTATGCCTCTACTACAGTTGTTAAGGTAGTTATGCCTGACTACAGTTGCTAAGGTAGTTATGCCTGACTACAGTTGCTAAGGTAGTTATGCCTCGACTACAGTTGCTAAGGTAGTTATGCCTGACTATAGTTGCTAAGGTAGTTATGCCTCGACTACAGTTGCTAAGGTAGTTATGCCTCTACTACAGTTGCTAAGGTAGTTATGCCTCTACTACAGTTGCTAAGGTAGTTATGCCTGACTACAGTTGCTAAGGTAGTTATGCCTGACTACAGTTGCTAAGGTAGTTATGCCTGACTACAGTTGCTAAGGTAGTTATGCCTGACTACAGTTGCTAAGGTAGTTATGCCTGACTACAGTTGCTAAGGTAGTTATTCCTGACTACAGTTGCTAAGGTAGTTATGCCTGACTACAGTTGCTAAGGTAGTTATGCCTATACAACAGTTGCTAAGGTAGTTATGCCTGACTACAGTTGCTAAGGTAGTTATGCCTGACTACAGTTGCCAAGGTAGGTATGCCTGACTACAGTTGCTAAGGTAGTTATGCCTGACTACAGTTGCTAAGGTAGTTATGCCTGACTACAGTTGCTAAGGTAGTTATGCCTGACTACAGTTGCTAAGGTAGTTATGCCTATACAACAGTTGCTAAGGTAGTTATGCCTGACTACAGTTGCTAAGGTAGTTATGCCTGACTACAGTTGCTAAGGTAGTTATTCCTGACTACAGTTGCTAAGGTAGTTATTCCTGACTACAGTTGCTAAGGTAGTTATGCCTCGACTACAGTTGCTAAGGTAGTTATGCCTCTACTACAGTTGCTAAGGTAGTTATGCCTGACTACAGTTGCTAAGGTAGTTATGCCTGACTACAGTTGCTAAGGTAGTTATGCCTCGACTACAGTTGCTAAGGTAGTTATGCCTGACTATAGTTGCTAAGGTAGTTATGCCTGACTACAGTTGCTAAGGTAGTTATGCCTCTACTACAGTTGCTAAGGTAGTTATGCCTGACTACAGTTGCTAAGGTAGTTATGCCTGACTACAGTTGCTAAGGTAGTTATGCCTCGACTACAGTTGCTAAGGTAGTTATGCCTGACTATAGTTGCTAAGGTAGTTATGCCTGACTACAGTTGCTAAGGTAGTTATGCCTCGACTACAGTTGCTAAGGTAGTTATGCCTGACTATAGTTGCTAAGGTAGTTATGCCTGACTACAGTTGCTAAGGTAGTTATGCCTGACTATAGTTGCTAAGGTAGTTATGCCTCTACTACAGTTGCTAAGGTAGTTATGCCTGACTACAGTTGCTAAGGTAGTTATGCCTGACTACAGTTGCTAAGGTAGTTATGCCTCGACTACAGTTGCTAAGGTAGTTATGCCTGACTATAGTTGCTAAGGTAGTTATGCCTGACTACAGTTGCTAAGGTAGTTATGCCTGACTACAGTTGCTAAGGTAGTTATGCCTCGACTACAGTTGCTAAGGTAGTTATGCCTGACTACAGTTGCTAAGGTAGTTATGCCTCTACTACAGTTGCTAAGGTAGTTATGCCTCTACTACAGTTGCTAAGGTAGTTATGCCTGACTACAGTTGCTAAGGTAGTTATGCCTGACTACAGTTGCTAAGGTAGTTATGCCTGACTACAGTTGCTAAGGTAGTTATGCCTGACTACAGTTGCTAAGGTAGTTATGCCTGACTACAGTTGCTAAGGTAGTAATTCCTGACTACAGTTGCTAAGGTAGTTATGCCTGACTACAGTTGCTAAGGTAGTTATTCCTGACTACAGTTGCTAAGGTAGTTATTCCTGACTACAGTTGCTAAGGTAGTTATGCCTCGACTACAGTTGCTAAGGTAGTTATGCCTCTACTACAGTTGCTAAGGTAGTTATGCCTGACTACAGTTGCTAAGGTAGTTATGCCTGACTACAGTTGCTAAGGTAGTTATACCTATACTATAGTTACTAGTAAGGAATTGAGTTATTTAGAAATAGCAATGCCCTTTTTTGCATGGATATTAAGTGTTTTAATAACGAACTAATCTATTAAATACTAGTGTAATTGTCACACTGATTATCACACAACTTAGGGTGACAATGATAGAAGGAGATGTTCTCGTCGGGGTTACGACTGATGACCTTGAGTGAGTGTAATCTCCGACTCCGAGAGATTGAATTTCTTTGCTGCCTTTGCAGTGGCCTCACCCAATGTGCGGCCAGAAACCCAGCGATCGCTCTCGGATTCGGCGACCTCTTGACCATTTGTCAGCTTCACAGAGAACGCGGGAACGCGATGACCCCACCACAGCTGACGAGATATGCACCAGTCTCTACAGTAGGTTCAAAGGTCAATGTATACATTAACAAACGCTGAAGCTCGAGTATTGTATAGTACTATCTTGTCACTTATAATAATATAAATGAATGAATACACATATTTATATACAAAGATTGACCAAGGGGAAGATCATTATCTATTCCATTCCCTATCTAGATAACGCCATTAATAACATTTTCTAAGTTATCACTTTCAATACAAATTTAAATGAAGTAGGAAATTATATTTTCAGAAAATGAATGAATTAATTTTTTTATCGTGAATAGATATTTTCTTGTTAAAATATTTTAGACATGTTTTCTACCAAAATCTTAGGTGTAATAATAGACTGATAAGAGGCTGATAAATGCTTATAAGAGGATGATAAAATAATGTTAAGATGCTGATAAGAGGATGATAAGATGCTGATAAGACGATGATAAGATGCTGATAATACGATGATAAGATGCTGATAAGAGGATGATAAATGCTTATAAATGCTTATAAGAGGATGATAAAATAATGTTAAGATGCTGATAAGAGGATGATAAGATGCCGATAAGAGGATGATAATATGCTGATAAGAGGATGATAAGATGCTGATAAAATGCTGATAAAATGCTGATAAGAATTAAGTCAACAAGTGAACAGAACCTTTAAGATCTAACCTACAGTTCTCCAGCCACATGAACCAAGTCTTCTCAAAGCAGGCGGGGATAATAGTAAGGTCACGATTAAGGACGGCATTACATGCTCTCTCAGCCATCTCTTTACAGTTTACGTACCACTGAGGTCTTAGTAGAGGTTCTATGACATCTTTAGAACGACTGTGTGGCAAGTACAGGAGATGGTGAGTACAGGAGAGGGTGGGTACAGGAGAGGGTGAGTACAGGAGAGGGTGAGTACAGGAGAGGGTGAGTACAGGAGAGTGTGAGTACAGGAGAGGGTGAGTACAGGAGAGGGTGAGTACAGGAGAGGGTGAGTACAGGAGAGGGTGAGTACAGGAGAGGGTGAGTACAGGAGAGGGTGAGTACATGAGATGGTGAGTACAGGAGAGGGTGAGTACAGGAGATGGTGAGTACAGGAGAGGGTGAGTACAGGAGAGAGTGAGTACAGGAGAGGGTGAGTACAGGAGAGGGTGAGTACAGGAGAGGGTGAGTACAGGAGAGGGTGAGTACAGGAGAGGGTGAGTACAGGAGATGGGGAGTACAGGAGAGGGGGAGTACAGGAGAGGATGAGTACAGGAGAGGGTGAATACAGGAGAGGGTGCGTACATGAGAGGGCGAGTACAGGAGAGGAAGAGTACAGGAGAGGGTGAATACAGGAGAGGGTGAGTACATGAGAGGGTGAGTACAGGAGAAGGTGAGTACAGGAGAGGATGAGTACTACTCCCTGAGTAGGGTTAAATAGGGAGTATAGGTGAGTAGGTGAGTATGTTTAGGGTAAAGAATCTATAGGTGTTTATAAGAACTAGAAGTAGTTAAGAGCGGGGTAAGAACCTGCAAGTGGGTATCACCATGGGGTTGTCTTTGGTGTCCCTGTACAGATCTAGATCCTTCAATGCAGCCAATACTGCTTTCCTTGCTTCAAATCTCTTCATACCCTATAAAAGAGATCCATAAATAAAAGAAATTACAAATGATTCGTTAATGATGTTTTAAAAATATCGAAACCTAAACTAAAAATCCTAAAATATAGAGATTTGTAATCAATAAAGAAGATTTCTAAATGAATTTAACAAAGCAACGTGTATTTGCAACAACTCACAGAGAACTGAGCGCAATTATCCATCAGAAGTCCCTGGTTGTCGATGATAGTGATGAAAGGAAGGTCATGCCTCTTTCCAACATCGTAATCATTTTGGTCGTGAGCAGGAGTGATCTTCACAGCACCTGGGGAGGTTTGGGTAAGACAGGTTAAGGTAGGTTAAGGTAGGTTAAGGTAGGTTAAGGTAGGTTAAGGTAGGTTAAGGTAGGTTATGGTAGGTTAATGTAGGTTAAGGTAGGTTAAGATAGGTTAATGTAGGTTAAGGTAGGTTAAGGTAGGTTAATGTAGGTTAAGGTAGGTTAAGGTAGGTTAAGGTAGGTTAAGGTAGGTTAAGGTAGGTTAAGGTAGGTTAAGACAGGTTAAGGTAGGTTAAGGTATGTTAAGGTAGGTTAAGACAGGTTAATGTAGGTTAAGGTAGGTTAAGGTAGGTTAATGTAGGTTAAGGTAGGTTAAGGTAGGTTAAGGTAGGTTAAGGTAGGTTAAGGTAGGTTAAGGTAGGTTAAGGTAGGTTAAGGTAGGTTAAGACAGGTTAAGGTAGGTTAAGGTATGTTAAGGTTAGTTAAGGTAGGTTAAGACAGGTTAATGTAGGTTAAGGTAGGTTAAGGTAGGTTAAGGTAGGTTAAGGTAGGTTAAGGTAGGTTAAGGTAGGTTACGGTAGGTTAAGGTAGGTTAAGGTAAGTTAAGGTAAGTTAAGGTAGGTTAAGGTATGTTAAGGTAGGTTAAGGTAGGTTAAGGTAGGGTAAGGTAGGTTAAGGTAGGTTACGGTAGGTTAAGGTAGGTTAAGGTATGTTAATGTAGGTTAAGGTAGTTTAAGGTAGGTTAAGGTAGGTTAAGGTAGGTTACGGTAGGTTGAGGTAGTGTAGTGTAAGTAGTGGTGTAGTGTAAGTAGTGATTTAGTGTAAGTAGTGGTGTAGTGTAAGTAGTGGTTTAGTGTAAGTAGTGGTTTAGTTTAAGTAGTGGTTTAGTGTAAGTAGTGGTTTAGTGTAAGTAGTAGTGTAGTGTAAGTAGTGGTTTAGTGTAAGTAGTGGTTTAGTTTAAGTAGTGGTTTAGTGTAAGTAGTGGTTTAGTGTAAGTAGTAGTGTAGTGTAAGTAGTGGTTTAGTGTAAGTAGTGGTGTAGTGTAAGTAGTGGTTTAGTGTAAGTAATGGTTTAGTGTAAATAGTGGTGTAGTGTAAGTAGTGGTTTAGTGTAAGTAGTGGTTTAGTGTAAGTAGTGGTGTAGTGTAAGTAGTGGTTTAGTGTAAGTATTGGTTTAGTGTAAGTAGTTGTAGAGTGTAAGTAGTGGTGTAGTGTAAGTAGTGGTGTAGTGTAAGTAGTGGTGTAGTGTAAGTAGTGGTGTAGTGTAAGTAGTAGTGTTTCTAGCTAATATATAAATTCTGAGATGATTTAATGATGTGATAAATCGGTATTTACATGGATTAGATAAAGGACTAGATACCATCATATTCAATTTACATTTTAACCAACATAACAAGTGTTTATTTACATTCAAAAGAGATTGACATTGATATTAAACAGGAGCTAATAAAACCTATTGACATCTTATTGCTTAAATTACATTAATAAAGTTATTTGTACACATTATTATCTTACAAATGACACAATTTCATATTGTCATAATTATCTTCTACAAAATATTTCTCAGAAATATTTTCACCTCGCAAAAGCTTCTCGATAATAAATAATAAAGTTCTTTTGTTGTATATCAAGACTTTAATATTCCTTATTTTTTGCATTTCAAAACCGCAATACAAAGTATAATATTATAATTATCGACAAAGTAAAAATAGGTTAAAGAGTTTCAATTAAAATGGTAATCGCACACTCACTCTCACTCTCGCACACTCAGAAAAACTACCCCACACACACACATCAAAAGGTATAGAATTCACAAACCAGTTCCAAAGTCCATTTCGACCATTTCGTCCTGTACAATCGGCAGCAGACGTCCGGTGAAAGGATGTGTCACTTTGCTGGAGTGAAATTCTTTGTAACGAGGATCTTCCGGGTGAACGGCGATGGCAGTATCTCCTAGCATTGTTTCTATTCTCGTCGTCGCTACCACAATCTCTTTGTCTGAGAGAACGTCGGCATATGCATATTGGAACAGCTTCGGGAGGTTTCGATAATCGACGTCGTTATATTTTAAATTGCGCTTTTAGAATCTAAACGCTTATTTTGGGCAGTAGAATAGAGAATGGGAGAATAAGTGACAGATTCTCTCTAAAGAATGGAAATGCGTCTGACAGGCTGATTAGCATTAATAATCGGAAACAGTAACAACTTACCCGATCCCTCTACCTTATAAGCAAAGGAGATGATTACACCAAACTCCACCTTCTCCTTGTAGCCGGGAACAGTAATTAGCGTCCTTCCACTGATCTCTACTTTATCCACCTTGAAATGTATTGTTTACGTTAAAGAGGAGGAAGTAGTAGTGAGAAAAATAGGGTGAGATAATGAAGCAGTGAGGAGATATTGCAATGCAACAGTAGTCACGAGATTAATAAAGCGAAGTAATGGTAGAGTCTAGGTGAGAGACTGAATAGACCTACAAAGCCATAGGGAGATGTAGGAGGTAGACCCACAAAGCTATGGAGAGATGTAGGAGGTAGACCCACAAAACCATTGGGAGATATAGGTGGTAGACCAACAAAGTCATGGGGAGATGTAGGAGGTAGACCCACAAAGCCATGGGGAGATGTAGGAGGTAGACCTACAAAGCCATGGGAAGATGTTGGAGGTAGACCCACAAAGACATGGGGAGATGTTGGTGGTAGACCCACAAAGCCATGGGGAGATATTGATGGTAACCTCGATGTCTGAGATTGCAGAGTTCAGGCTGCAAGACCAATTCACCAACCGATTGGAACGATAGATAATGCCTTTGTCATGCATTCGAACAAAGGCCTCTGTGACAGCTGTACACAGTTTCTAGCAAAGGATGTCGAGCTTGAAGTTGTATATTACCTAGTTGTATATTACCTAGTTGTATATTACCTAGTTGTATAATACCTAGTTGTATAATACCTAGTTGTATATTACCTAGTTGTATATTACCTAGTTGTATATTACCTAGTTGTATAATACCTAGTTGTATATTACCTAGTTGTATATTACCTAGTTGTATATTACCTAGTTGTATATTACCTAGTTGTATATTACTTAGTTGTATATTACCTAGTCGTATATTACCTAGTTGTATAATACCTAGTTGTATATTACCTAGTTGTATAATACCTAGTTGATATTACATAGTCGTATATTACCTAGTTGTATATTACCTAGTTGTATATTACCTAGTTGTATAATACCTAGTTGTATATTACCTAGTTGTATATTACCTAGTTGTATATTACCTAGTTATATATTACCTAGTTGTATAATACCTAGTTGTATATTACCTAGTTGTATATTACCTAGTTGTATATTACCTAGTTGTATATTACCTAGTTGTATATTACCTAGTTGTATATTACCTAGTTGTATAATACCTAGTTGTATATTACCTAGTTGTATATTACCTAGTTGTATATTACCTAGTTGTATATTACCTAGTTGTATATTACATAGTCGTATATTACATAGTCGTATATTACATATATTACATAGTCGTATATTACCTAGTTGTATATTACCCAGTTGTATATTACCTAGTTGTATATTACCTAGTTGTATATTACCTAGTTGTATATTACCTAGTTGTATAATACCTAGTTGTATATTACCTAGTTATATATTACCTGGTTGTATATTACCTAGTTGTATATTACCTAGTTGTATATTACCTAGTTGTATATTACCTAGTTGTATATTACCTAGTTGTATATTACCTAGTTGTATATTACCTAGTTGTATATGACCTAGTTGTATATTACCTAGTTGTATATTACCTAGTTATATATTACCTAGTTGTATATTACCTAGTTGTATATTACCTAGTTGTATATTACCTAGTTGTATATTACCTAGTTGTATAATACCTAGTTGATATTACATAGTCGTATATTACCTAGTATATTACCTAGTCGTATATTACCTAGTTGTATATTACCTAGTTGTATATTACCTAGTTGTATAATACCTAGTTGTATATTACCTAGTTGTATATTACTTAGTTGTATATTACCTAGTCGTATATTACCTAGTCGTATATTACCTAGTTGTATATTACCTAGTTGTATATTACCTAGTTGTATATTACCTAGTTGTATAATACCTAGTTGTATATTACCTAGTTATATATTACCTAGTTGTATATTACCTAGTTGTATATTACCTAGTTGTATATTACCTAGTTGTATATTACCTAGTTGTATATTACCTAGTTGTATATTACCTAGTTGTATATTACCTAGTTGTATATTACCTAGTTATATATTACCTAGTTGTATATTACCTAGTTGTATATTACCTAGTTGTATATTACCTAGTTGTATAATACCTAGTTGATATTACATAGTCGTATATTACCTAGTCGTATATTACCTAGTTGTATATTACCTAGTCGTATATTACCTAGTTGTATAATACCTAGTTGATATTACATAGTCGTATATTACCTAGTCGTATATTACCTAGTTGTATATTACCTAGTTGTATATTACCTAGTTGTATATTACCTAGTTGTATATTACCTAGTTGTATATTACCTAGTTGTATATTACCTAGTTGTATAATACCTAGTTGATATTACCTAGTCGTATATTACCTAGTCGTATATTACCTAGTTGTATATTACCTAGTCGTATATTACCTAGTCGTATATTACCTAGTTGTATATTACCTAGTTGTATATTACCTAGTTGTATATTACCTAGTTGTATATTACCTAGTTGTATATTACCTAGTTGTATATTACCTAGTTGTATATTACCTAGTTGTATATTACCTAGTTGTATATTACCTAGTTGTATATTACCTAGTTGTATATTACCTAGTCAAGAGACAATCGGAGGTATGGAATAGAGGATTTATTATAAACTAACGTCGTCCATTGTGAAACATGCCCGGCTCCAATCATACGACGACCCCATGCGCCTCAATTGTTCGTAGATTGTGTCACCCTTCCTATTTGTTTAGGCGTTAGCGTTGCAACGATTGGGTAAATATTAATTTCAGGCAAAAGAAGTCATTACGCGTTTGATAAAGTGAAATCGTTTATATGAATAAAATGTTAAGAAAATGAATATTAAAAAATTCACGATATTAGCAAATAAGAATAGTAAGTCGGGAACAATAGATAGAAAGTGGGAAATGAAGATTATGGGAGTGGGATAATAAACGAAAACAAAAGCAACTAACTCATTTTTCCAATCCCAGATGAGGTCGGTAAATTTTTCGCGACCAATATCGTGTCGAGATTGGTTCTTCTCCAGTTTCAGTTTGCGTTCGACGACAACTTGAGTAGCTATTCCGGCGTGGTCGCACCCGGGGTTCCAAAGCACCGTAGCCCCACGCATACGCTGCCACCTATTGGTCGACGGTAGCGCTGCATATATTTACGTAACTATTCGTTTATAAAGTATCAGTATAACTTAATTACTACCTCAATAATAGTTTATTTTAATTATATACGCAAACGTCAAATAGTAATCGCATTTAAGAATTTCTTTTATATAACCTTATAATAGCATCTTGTATACTATTGGTCAAAGCGTGCCCCAGATGTAAGGCCCCAGTGACATTAGGGGGAGGAATTACCATGACAAAAGTACCAGCGGGATTGGGTTCACTTATTGATTTCCTCTAAATAGAAATATCAAAATAAATAGCTACAATATATAATCTAAATATATATATATATATATATATATATATATATAATCGTGTATGTATAAATGAATATAAAAGATGCAGAATATTATATAATAACTAAATATGGGGATGACAATGTAAATATATATACAGCTTAAATTATAACGAACTCCATATTCGGGTTTAAAGAATCCTTCCTTTTCCCACCACGAGTACCAAGCTGCTTCGACGTACTGTGGACTATAAGAGGCGGGCATGGGTCCGGCGACATCCTTCTTGTCCCCGCGAGGTGTGATGAAGTCGTAGGTAATCACCTCCCTCTCCTTTTTAACCGGCTTTTCTTTTTTCTATTACAATAAATATGAATTCCATTATATATATTTAAATTAACAATAAACTATAACTTGGCATTACTTTTATTTTATAGTCATAATTAGTAAATACATTTACATTTATTACTTATGGTTGGATGCAAGGATAAATATCATAACAAGTTTGTTTTCAACAATTAAGAGACATAGGTTTATAGATCAGTGAAGATATTAAATATCATTTGTTATTCTTATCTTGTAGTTTCATAATAAAATTAATGTAATATAATTATTAAGTAGTATCTAAAATATATATAAATTTCTATATAATTTAAGTACAAAAATTTCAAAACGTATTTCATATAATTTTACTGAAAATATATTTCTTAAATTAAAACTTGAATAACACAACACTGGTTATGAATATTAAAATCATCAAATTTATAGTAATGTATTAAATCAATAAAAATACATTCAAGTTATTAAGTATTATACTAATTGTTATGATAGTAATACATTTATTTATCACCAGTTATTTATTCCAAAGCAGCTAAGTGACTAATTTTAAAAAATGTTCTACAAATTTCATTCTTAAAATAAAATCTGCAGTTAATCAATATCAATATCAATATCATATATTCTCACATATTAAATATTATAAGAAAATATTTTCAATTCTTCAGTTTACTCATTATTAATATATATATACTTTTTTATAGTACAACTGTATGGTTATATTCGGTGGAATATTATCAGTTATATTTACTTTTTTACAAATAATATATATATATATATATAAATAAGTTTTGTATGTAATAAATTTAATTTTATAAAATTAATAAATAATTATTTGATTTGAATAAATCTCACAAAAATCAGAATTGTTCATAAGTTGTACCAAACATACAATTAGTTGTTATGGTTATACTCCATTGTGCTTGCGAATTTAAAAACATACTCCAAGATTATTAACTACTCTTTAGTTTTATAACAATTAATAATATTATTTATATATAAGCAGATCTATTTATAGGTTTAACATTATTACTGGATCAACATCGTTATGCAATATTTTCATATAATTTAACTACATAGTAATATTTTGTGGTTTGTTTTTTATTGTTTTATTTAGTATTTTGGTAAGTGGAAGCATATATCGAAATATTAAAGCATCCAAGAAAATCATTGAAGTAGTCTTAATAAATGTTCTAAATAAATTACATATTTTTATTAATAAATCATGTTTTCAAGTACCATTTGAATCAATCTAACGTAGTTTGCAAACTCAAAATAATAAATTATGAGTATAACAAGGTATTATAGAAAAGTATTGATATATTGAAATAATCATATAATATTTCAGTTTCAGTTACACTGGATTATATCCATGGTGTATGGTGAAAATAGATAGTTGGGTTAAGTATGTAAAGTTGTTCATTAGTTAGTCATTTGTTAACACTTTATTTATTTAGTAAATGTAGATTAAGTTTATGGTTAAATAATAATAACTAACAAGTAGTATTTGCTTTCTAATGTAGTCTATGGCTATATTATATTGACCGCTGTCTAATTGATTGCTTATGAATGTCGATGTAAAATTCAATAGCATAATTATCAGAAATTAATTTTAATGGAGGTAATTTCATTAATATAGAGTGCTTGCTAATGATGATATAAGTCAATAATATTCTTAAGATTAAAGTATATTTAATATACTATTATATATAGAAATCAAATTAATACCAAGGATCAAAATGTGATAACAGCAATTCAAGTCTTCTCCTCTCTATTTAATGATCATGAAATCCAACTCAGTGATGTGACCATCGAAACTATTTAACTGTTTAGTAAATACTTTGTATCGACTTAAAACTAGGTGACACTGATATTAATAATTGATAACTATGTTTTTTTTGTACGATCATACGAAGCAATATGTTCTATATAGTTTATGAAGTCATCTAAAAACGACTTCACCTGGTCATGCTGAATGCATTCCTACCTTGACAGGAAGCTTCACATAATAGGATTCACTCATGCGTGAACACATTTAACTGAGCAATACTCGCGGTTTGATTCATTACGGAATGTACACTACGATGAGAACTCTTCATTTTAAATAATCTAATAAATCCAGTTTAAATAGACGTAACATTTACTTGCCACTAGTCTAAGTATCTGCATGGTATAACATTTAAAATATTAAATATTAAACATGTTTTGAATATATGTAAACTTGATTTTTTTAGACTTCTTACTTAAATCAGATGCTTATTATGTCGCCTTCTTTCTGACTAGATATGAAATTCCTGTATAAAATTATAATTACCAACCACAACACCATCAGATTTCTTTTTTTCTTGAGCCAATTTATCCTTTTTTGCCTGGAATTTTGCTAATTTTTCTAGTCGTTTAGCTTCTTTCTTTAATTGGGCTTCTGTTTTAGGAGCTTCATCATCTCCATGTGTAATTACATCAACAGGTTTTTCTGACATTGTTCTAATTTAAATATAATTACTATATGTAAACTTAATATAATAAATATGGAAAAGTATGGTGAAATTCAAAAAAATCAACGTGAAAAGTATGCCGGATATTTGTATTTACGTTGACCTATTCATATCAAAGTTCAAAATTTCTAGGGTTCAAAATAATGACTTTTTCAAATCAATTTAGATCATTTATTAGGCATCAAGCTAATTTATCTCAAAATTATAATTTAATTAAATATATATTTCCTAAAATAAATCGCACATCAAAATTCATAACTCAGTCAACAATATTTACTCGAAATATTAACACATCTCACTCAAAAATAAATAATTACCAAAAAGGTATTGCAGGTCAAAAGAATTTTGAAAATAGTAATAATACATTTAAAAATGTTTTAATAGTTTCTATAACTAGTCTACTTATCGGAGCTGAAATTTATAGACGATCAAAACTAACAGTTTACGCAAATGAGAATAATTCAAAAAAGAGAATCATATATGAACCAACACGAAAAGTTAATTGAATTCTAAAGATATTATTATTAACTAAGTATCTATTAATACCGGTAATATTGACTGTTTTTTAGAAGTTTTTAAGTTTCATAGAAATTATAATATACTATTAATTATACTATTATTTTAGATCTATTTATATAATTTTAATTATTAATTATCAATTGTACTATATTTAATTATAAAAACGTACAGGTTAAAAATCATCCATTGAATGCTACTGGTTTAAAACTTACACTCTATCAATATGAAAATTGTCCTTTTTGTTGCAAGGTTTATATATCTTCTATAATTATTTTACTTAATTTGTTATAAATAATATAATATACGAATTATATTATAATATTATAATTATATATAATACGTTATCTGTGATTATTCGAGATAAATTAGTTTATATCATTCTAGATAACAATTTTTATTCTAGTTCATTTTTAAATAGAAATTATTAAATTTGTACTAGAATTGTTAGGTCGAAGGTTTATTAATATAGAAAATCTATTATTTTGGTATAAATAATACAATTTTCGTAGATGAATTAGTTTGATCACTTCTATGCCATATTATTATCGGCATTATAACTTTAATAATATAAAATAATAATACCAGCATTCAAATATTCAACATACATAATCAATGGTAAATATATATTTTAGTAAAACGGGAGTGAATTTTATAAACAATTTGAGTCTAAAAATTCTAGAAATAGTGAATCACAGGGTATCTATCAAAATTTTGTTTTTTTTTCAAAAATAATTTGCGTTGAATTTATGCATGTTCAAGATAGTGCGAACATCGGAATTAATTGGAATTAGTTATAGTCAGTAGTCTAATGTAATGTATATTAATACGATTCATTGGATATAAAGAATTACACATTTATTAAAATAATAAATGTTTACCAAATGGTATAGCTTAGGATTCTAACTATGAAATCACCAAAGGTGCGTGCTATGTTGGATTACTACGGGCTTGAATATGACGTCATTGAGGTGGAAACCCTTAATAGAACGCAATTGAAATGGTCATCCTACCGTAAAGTGCCTCTTCTAATTCTTGAAGGTGTAGGGCCCGATGGATTCACTGTTAGTGATTTAATAAAAGAATAACGACTCCTTTAGTTTGAACATCACAAAATCGTAGTGTTATTAATTATTATCTTTCCGATACTAATTTGTTAATTTAATATTAATATTTAATAAATAAATATAATTTATCAATGAACAATCTATTATAAAAATATTATTTTTTTCTGGATATTAAAACGATATTTTTAGGAGCTCGGAGACTCAACGATGAGTCTATCACTCCTGGAAACAATTCTGCGTAACCCGGCGGAGAGTATTGACCGCGTAATCAGTTACTATCCAATCATCGAGAACAAAGATAAGAATGGGAAGGTTTCCTTATTTTAATACATGTACAGTTTACGTGATACCCCCGTCTACTAGAGATCTTATTGAAAATTAGCATTTAATTAGAATTAATAGTTTACAAAATTATCGAAATCTATGCAGATGACATTTGAGTTTCCGAATAAATACTTTGTAATGCACGGAGAAAAGGCTATAGACGTCGAGGAATCGAAGTTTAACAAGTTAGTTCTAGTAAGTAATATAGTGTAACGTAATAGTTCTCTACATGTCATCTTATTTAGACATATGTATTATATAACTTTATTATATATAATAATTAGAAAAATAAATAAAAAGTAATATTTTTTCATCTTTTAAATGAATTTTTTATTTTTCAATAAATATAATTTCATCAAGTATATCAAATTTAAAATACTCTATAGATTTTATTTTATATGTTCTTATAATTCTACAATTACAACGCTATAGATGTGTAATATTTAGCCATAAATTTAAGAGAAAACAAACTTGAGTTGTCAAAATATTCGTATATTATATAATCATTGAATTTTTATAATTACATTTAACATTTTTTTTAAATGTTTATAAAAATTAAAATACTTTAATAATCATAGAATTTTGAAAATGATTAAAACTTGTTATTGATATTATTTATTTATAAAATAATTATATTTACTAACTATTTATATTTCTAGACAATGTTTTGATTACAAGTATCTCAAATTAGTTTATGAGATATTTAATTCTAGGTTAACTTCCAAGGTACATTTTTAATTCATTTTGATGACTGTATAATTTGTCAAATTTATAATAAATTAACACCTTTTTTATCAAAGTATTCTTTTTATATAATTTCTCTAAATAAATTAGATTAATATATTTATTGAATATATTCAATAAAATGTTTAATATAAATTGTGCATACTTAATATGCGTACAATGTTATTTAATCAATTTTTCCTATATTTATGCTGTAATTTCGTAGTTACAAACTAAAGAGTCTATTGATTACAAGAACTACTTGATTATTCAGAAATTACTCTAACTTTATATATACAGACTTGTGTACTTAAGGACTACATATGTAAAATTAAACACATTTATATAATTACAAATCACCATTACCACGTTATATTTCACGTTACCCAATATTTCGGCATAAAATAATATCGCTTAACGATCTATGCGGTCGTCGAGAGTGTAAATGATGTAATCACGGAGAGTGTAAACGATGTAATCACGGAGAGTGTAAACGATGTAATCACGGAGAGTGTAAACGATGTAACCACGGAGAGTGTAAACGATGTAATCACGGAGAGTGTAAACGATGTAACCACGGAGATTGTAAACGATATAATCACGGAGAGTGTAAACGATGTAATCACGGAGAGTGTAAACGATGTAACCACGGAGAGTGTAAATAATGTAACCGTGGATAGGTGTAAATGATGTAACCACGAAGAGTGTAAACGATGTAACCACGGAGAGTGTAAACAATGTAACCGCGGAGAGTGTAAATGATGTAACCACGGAGAGTGTAAATAATGTAACCTGTGGATAGGTGTAAATGATGTAACCACGAAGAGTGTAAACGATGTAACCACTGAGAGTGTAAACGATGTAACCACGGAGAGTGTAAATGATGTAACCGCGTAGAGTGTAAACGATGTAATCACGGAGAGTGTAAACTATGTAACCACGGAGAGTGTAAACGATGTAACCACGGAGAGTGTAAACGATGTAACCATGGAGAGTGTAAACAATGTAACCGCGGAGAGTGTAAACGATGTAACCGCGGAGAGTGTAAACGATGTAACCGCGGAGAGTGTAAACGATGTAACCATGGAGAGTGTAAACTATGTAACCACGGAGAGTGTAAACGATGTAACCACGGAGAGTGTAAACGATGTAACCATGGAGAGTGTAAACAATGTAACCATGGAGAGTGTAAACAATGTAACCGCGTAGAGTGTAAACGATGTAACCACGGAGAGTGTAAACTATGTAACCACGGAGAGTGTAAATGATGTAACCGCGTAGAGTGTAAACGATGTAACCACGGAGAGTGTAAACGATGTAACCATGGAGAGTGTAAACAATGTAACCACGGAGAGTGTAAATGATGTAACCACGGAGAGTGTAAACGATGTAACCATGGAGAGTGTAAACAATGTAACCATCGACTCCCCGTTGGCAGCGACGAACGCAAATGGCGAGTGTGGAATGATGATGTTCTAATTCACGTGATCTCCCCAAATCTCTACCGGACGGTAGACGAGGCACGCCGATGTATTCAACAATTCTCGAAGGTAGGAGTCGCGCCCTTTAGACAGTGATACGCGAACGTATGCCCTCGGAGTACCATCGCAGCCGATTATGCAACAATAGATTATTAATGCGGAGTTTCCTCGGTATTCCGATTCGATAAGCTTGCGAAACACGTCGTATTGCGTAATCTTACACCTATTACCTCGCAAAGGCTGGAGATTGGGAGAACATTAATAAGGGCAAGCAATACTGGTTCATCATGAATATCGGTCCTTATGCAATGTGGCTTTTAGGAAAGAAGTTAAAATCAAAGTTAATCTCATTATTGTTTAACATCTTTAACACTGCAGTTGATCGCAATTTTAAATCATTCTACGTCTTTTATGCTTTTTAATTTTAGTTAAATTACAATAATTTATTTTAAATTAAAATCATGCATACTCGATTATAATTTCTGTAAATAGCAATTATTGAATTTGCCGCCTAAAACCTAAATAGCTTTACACGCTTCTTTTGCTAGATACAATTTAAAACCCGAAGTACGCCATTCTCTTTACGACGCATGCAACCAATGGACGAAAGCTTTGGGGGATAAAAAATTCATGGGCGGCGATTGTCCGAATCTAGCCGACATTGTTAGTTGATCTATACGAAGCCTTATCGGGATGTTTAAGATTTAAAGAAATGTTGTTCTCTAGTTGTAACCAATATTAATTGTGTATCTGCGTTCAGTCTGTATACGGAACGCTGAGTTGCATGATCGGCTGCCCAGTCTACGATGACCTACGCGAAAACACAAAGATCATGAAATGGTATCACCGCATGGACGAGGCCATCAAGAGTAGCCGCGGAGTGAACGCCATTGCAGCTGCTGCCCTCTAGCATATTACGCGTATATTGTAAACCCGATAATACATTATTTAATGATTGATAATACCTTTGCTGAATTGTTAATCCACATTGTTTTAAGAAAATAAAGTTAACTATGGTGAAGATAAATCCTGGGATTCTTTATTAACATAAATATAGATTTTGTTTCAATAAATTATTTCAAATTTTGTCAAGTTCATCATTGTAATATATAACTAATAAGTTTACACAAACCCTGGAGGATTGTTAGTTTTATAACTTTAAAATAAATAATATTGTTATTAAATAAATAGAAATATAATAAATGAGTTTTTCAAGTTGCAATGAACGTAAAGTTATCTTTTAATAACTGTAAATCACCGACACCGTGTTAAAATCAAACATGAAACGCTTGATTTTAATATAAAAGTTTATTGCGCTAAGTGCTAGTGAGTGCATGTATCCCGGGATCGATAGATTACGCCTTGAATTTTAAGATCTCTGATGATGCCAGGAGGCAGATGTCCAATCACCGATATGGCATATATGCCGGGGGCGAATCTATCTGAGGAGAGTGAAATTGCATATGAATCATTTGAGTTTATAAAAAGATTGATTATGTAAAATGTGTTATATAGAATGTAACTACAAATATTTCAATATTAAATTTAACGATAATATTACATTAGAGAAATGAAATCAAATAATAGAGAGTCGTAATCAAATAGAGATACAAACTTATACGCTGCCACCTCGACACCCAGCTATCAGATGGAGACATCATCGCTACCACCCTGTCGGAGAGTGAGTCGGAGAGATTAACCTGCGTTAAGATAAAAATATGAATTCAGTACGAAATCGACAAACCCGTTGAAGCTGGAACTCGTGCATTCGTAAACGGCGTCTTTATTCTTACGAAGTTGTAGAAAAGATTCGCAGTTATCGCAACCATCGTATTCGAATTGTTCGAAGGCCTGTCAAGTTATTCGTAATCGTTGATAATTCGGCGGCCATTTTAGCATAGGACGTCGTATGATATACAGGTGATATGTTATGTACTATATGAAATATTTTATCTATTATTATATATATCTACTAGCCATTAGCTAGTATACATCTAATATTTATTGTCAGTTTTTTATTAACTTTAATTATTTTCTCATCGGGAGTTCCCCTCGAATAAGGAATGCATTATTAGCAATAACTGATAGTTTTTAATATGAAGATATTCCTAAATAATCCATTAAGTTGCTCATTGTAAATATAAAAACCACGCTGCTTTTATTACTGCAACCCTAGCAATCATTTGTTATTTAAATGTATATACCCTAGTATGATATTTACCAATGTAAAATGTTAAGTATTATAATTAATAATTAATAGTATCAATAATTATCAAGATGCAAAGCAATATACCTATACTTTAAAATTTTGTTAATAACATTGCAATGTACCTTCGACACTTTTCAGTTAATAGAAGGATTAGAATATGAAAATATGAAATATTATTCACATGTGTAAGTTCGAGCCTATACATAATTATTTATTAATTAGGTTAGATCAAGTTACATAATATTAAATAAATTTGTATACTGTTTGAGCATATGTTTAAATTTATATATATATATATAGGATTACTTAGGATTGATTTTTGTTAAAGTCAATATATGTGCTGACTGTAATATTTTATAGTTACGAATTTATCGAGTATTTCCATGATATATAATTAATAACTCGCCAATATAATCCTTAAATAAATTAAGATTTATTGTATTAAATTGAAATAAATATTCAATATTATGAAATATGTCTAAATTAAACAAATAAACCCATAACTGGGCTATTTAATAATGTATTGAAAAAATAAATATTAAATCGACAACGGATAAATCTAGAATAATAGGCTATTATATAATATAACCTTTACAAGAGAACATAACATACACGCTCTTAAATTTCTCCTATCTTTTGGTATTAAATTTAGAGTCATTATACAAACAAATTAAATCAATATATTTTATATAATATTTTATTACCAATCTTGGATATTTGGGTGATTGTTGTTTAGTTACAAAGATAATATAAATTAAATTCATCATTAAAACTAATTTAATTTAAAATACTCTTCTTATTACTCTAAAATAAATTGTATTTAATATACTATATATATATATATATATATATATATATATGTATATATATGATATAAATGAACTAAGAAATAACTAAGAAAGTATATGAGATATGAATGATTAATTTATATAGATTATATGTTCATCAGGCCAATGTCTATAGTTGTAATTTTATAATAATATATTTATAAAATATCTGTGTTTTGTTAATAATATCACATGATACTAATATTGATTTCCTAATTTGACACTTAAAATTAATATAAAATATAATATGTCTATATTAAGTCGTGGAGGTGTGAAACCTCGCGACAGAACAAAGGAAGAAGACGTTGAAAAAATATTAGTGTTCGGATATCAGTGTAAGATATTTCGGGATGACGAAAAAGCATTAGAAATGGACAAGGGTTCACATTTGATACCATGGATGGGTGATCCATCACTTCTAATTGATAGGTATTAAAATATTATAAATATAATAATAATAAATTACTTTTATTAGGTTTTTCAAAAGTGAAAAATTAAACAGGATAGTAAATAAAACATAAATTCTATATAACTTAAACAATGTGGTGACTTGACACGTGATTTGCTGACTATCCAGTATACCACATCCAAAAATATGTATATTAATATTATTTAAATTTTTTTTAATGGTTTGTGAGAATATCTAATGCAAATATGTATTGTCGGTTAACAAATGTTAACTGAAATTCTTTAAAAGTATACTGATATTAAAATGGAATTAAAAAAAGTGTACTCGTATAAAACCTGACAATATAAAATAATTAATGATTATGAAAAACTATACATTTTATGTTTGATGTTTAAAATAATTCTTTAAATTAATATATAAAGCACTTACTAAAATATATGTTAATATAATAATATAATATATGACATAAAATAATAAATAATTGTAATCATAAATATTTTGTAGTAGATAAATATATTAATAATACAATGTAATATATTTTAAAATGATTCATTCATTATTTAAAGAGAGGTACTATAAGTATAAAACAAATAATATTATTCTTTATTAATCTAGAAGAAACTGTTAATATATTTATTACCTTGTAAATTTTGTTCATAATTTTAATAATTAATTATTTAAATTTTTTGAATTTAATTAATAAATATATATAATGATTATGTTACAACAGTAAATAATCTATATTATTTTTTATTCTAGCGTATATATACCATATAGTATTAAAATTTGTCTGATAGATAGCATTAATTATTGAGGAGATTTATTTTATTGAAGTATTCAATCGAAGCTCAGGAATGTAAATTTAGAACATTTGTTTTCTATTTTTATTAAAATCATTTCAGAAGAATTCTGAGAGCATTTTTTAAAAACAAGCCAACAACCGCACGGTGACCACGTAACATTGAAACTCTTCCCCAAGGTACGACGGTCGAGGCCATCTCCATAATATGGCGTCGTTCGATGGCAAGAATATGTATGCGGAACCGCCGACTGAGAGAGAGAAGGCCGTTGAGGCCGCCTGCGATGAACAGAGATATCTTGAGCTCGATCCCGAGTATGACCTGAAATTAGAAAGGCAAGGTACGTCGTCTAAACCCACTCTAGCGCTCATTGAATTGTATAATAAGTTGTATAAAAGTTTCATGGTATATTTTATGAAACGACGACAGATTTTCGTACTTTTTTACGAACCCTTTCAATTATTCTCTTCTATAGATGAGGAAATGAAAAGGTACAGAAATGAGTTAAAGAGCGACACTGGATTGAGTGCTGTAGGATTTAATTATGATGCACCCGTTGACCAATCGGATGGTTGGTATCCCGGTTACCTAATTGTAATGATTAAATCGCACGTAATCTTTGTATATTAATTCTTTTATTCTATTTTGTTACTAATTGTTTGCTAACATATATGTTAAGGGGATGTCGCAGTCCTCAACATTCACGTGGTAGACATAAAATGTAAATAGTGATTCTATTTTTGGATTATTGCCAATATAAAATAATTATGTGTCGGCACTCATTTTTCCTTTTTTTATAGTGATTAGCAATTTTTCATGTCCTTAACTTAATTATATAATATTGTGTGCATAAATTAGACCGTTTATTGAATATATATAAAGTTTTATACATATATTTAAAAATATGGCTATTTTATTTTATCAATACATTTATCCTTGTATACAAAAAAATATAATAGATTACCTCATAAAATGAACAAGTTGTTTATAATAAAAGTGGGTGGTAAAAATAATTATTCCGAGAAGATGCTCTAAAGATTAAAAACTTTTGTTATTGATAATTTATATTAATGTAAAATAACAAGATTTATTTGAAATTAATTGGAATAAATAGTAAAACTAGAATAAAATATATTTATTTATATATTTTAGTAAATACATATAACAAAAATTGACAAAAACAAATATATAAACATAATTTATGATTTATAATGCTAATATAACACCTAATATAAAAAATAACATGCACATACACTTAATATAACATCTATAAAAAAATTACATACATCTCCTTATATTGCAAGCTATCTAATATCAATTTCAATCTACATTTCTTCTGCTCCTTACTTATCTGTTTTATTTGTTGAATATAAATATAAAGGTCTCCTACTCAGAATATCATCCATAACTATATCTATAACTATATTCATATCCATATCCATATCCATAACCATATCCATAACCATATCCATAACCATATCCATAACCATATCCATAACCATATCCATAACCATATCCATAAACATATCCATAACCGTTTATTAGGTCCCATATCATGAATAAAAAATATTTTAGTTAATTTTTTAAAAATTAATTTTTAAATACAAAATATAGTAACTGATCGATAAACTAACAAACAACTAATATTATATAGGTAATATAATGTAATAGTATAAAGTACATATATATATATATAAACTATGTTATGAGTAAGTATAGTATGTATATTCAAAAATAATTAATGAATGCGAAAATAATTTGATATATTTTTATTATTTGTTGGTATCATATGCCATCAATATAATGTACATATAATGTACATATAATATACATATAATATACATATAATGTACCGTGACAAGTAGATTATTCAAATATAGATTAAAATTTGAAAATTGGCCATATAAATAATATATATTATAATATTACGAGATTGAATATAATAATAATAATTTTTCCTTTATTTACTAGAATTTATAAGTACTTTTATTTTATCACTACCTATATAATATATCACTATATAAAATACGTAAGTTATATCATTTGTATTGCTTTGTTTTATTTGAAATTTCACATCAATATTCTTTTTAAAAATCAAACCAATATTAAAAAGATAATATTTGGCATCACAAAACCTCCGCTCGGGTATGTAAGTATAGTTTAATAAATTATATAAACTAAATTATATATTATAAAATATAATTATAAATATAAATATAAATATTGTACTAATTTTAAGTGGTAACATTTTTTTTAAATTATTTAGAAAATGGAAATAAAAATGAAAAAGATGAAGAAGAAGATGAAGGGGAAACATTTGTACCTCCATTATATTTAGATTTACCAATTGGAATGGTGTTGGTTAGTATGTTTCACTTTAAATACTATCATAGATAATGTTTATTAAGTACTTTATATTCTGCTTTTAGTAATAACAAAATGGAATTACCTTTATCTGTTCTTATAAGTTATTTTCTCAATCCGTAGCCTTTAGGTACCAAACAACATTCGATTATTCTACACACGGCAAAATTCATCTCCAGTCACGGCTCTCAAATGGAAATTATGATGGCAACTAAACAAAAACATAATCATAGATTTCAGGTAAGAAATATTTCTTTTAGTCGTATTTTTGTTTTGTATTGTTGTATTGTTGTTTAAAGCGATTTAGAAATACATTTTCAAGTGATTTATATATTTTATGTACTAAATAAATATTTAAATATAAAATGTAAATGTAAAATGTAAATATTTTATTTACTAATAATATATATATATAATATATATATAGCCTGTTTATTGATACATTAGATATATTAGATACATTAGATACATTAGATACATTAGATACATTAGATACATTAGATACATTAGATACATTAGATACATTAGATACATTAGATACATTAGATACATTAGATACATTAGATACATTAGATACATTAGATACATTAGATACATTAGATACATTAGATACATTAGATACATTAGATACATTAGATACATTAGATACATTAGATACATTAGATACATTAGATACATTAGATACATTAGATACATTAGATACATTAGATACATTAGATACATTAGATACATTAGATACATTAGATACATTAGATACATTAGATACATTAGATACATTAGATACATTAGATACATTAGATACATTAGATACATTAGATACATTAGATACATTAGATACATTAGATACATTAGATACATTAGATACATTAGATACATTAGATACATTAGATACATTAGATAGATTAGATACATAGGATATATTAGATACATTAGATACATTAGATACACTAGATAGATTAGATACATAGGATATATTAGATACATTAGATACATTAGATACACTAGATACATTAGATATATTAGATAGATTAGATAATTAGATACATTAGATACATTAGATACATTAGATACATTAGATACATTAGATATATTAAATACATTAGATACATTAGATAGATTAGATACATTAGATACATTAGATACATTAGATACATTAGATACATTAGATACATTAGATACATTAGATACATTAGATACATTAGATACATTAGATACATTAGATACATTAGATACATTAGATACATAGGATATATTAGATACATTAGATACATTAGATACACTAGATAGATTAGATACATAGGATATATTAGATACATTAGATACATTAGATACACTAGATACATTAGATACATTAGATAGATTAGATACATTAGATACATTAGATACATTAGATACATTAGATACATTAGATATATTAGATACATTAGATACATTAGATACATTAGATACATTAGATACATTAGATACATTAGATACATTAGATATATTAGATACATTAGATATATTAGATACATTAGATAGATTAGATACATTAGATAGATTAGATACATTAGATATATTAGATACATTAGATACATTAGATACATTAGATACATTAGATATATTAGATACATTAGATACATTAGATACATTAGATACATTAGATACATTAGATACATTAGATACATTAGATACATTAGATACATTAGATACATTAGATACATTAGATACATTAGATATATTAGATACATTAGATACATTAGATACATTAGATACATTAGATACATTAGATACATTAGATACATTAGATACATTAGATACATTAGATACATTAGATACATTAGATAGATTAGATAGATTAGATACATTAGATACATTAGATACATTAGATACATTAGATACATTAGATATATTAGATACATTAGATATATTAGATATATTAGATACATTAGATATATTAGTTATATTAGATACATTAGATATATTAGATACATTAGATACATAGGATATATTAGATACATTAAATACATTAGATACATTAGATACATTAGATACATAAGGCTTGTATACTTTCTGTTATATATATTTTATATCATACTATTTACACTATTAACTACTTTAAATTAGCAAACCCATAATGTAGAAATTATTATAATATTTTCGTTGCTACCTTTGTCCTTATTACAATAACTTGGAATATAAAGCTTTAATCAAAATAAATAGTTCTTGGACGGCGAAGATGAATTGAATGCCTACTATAAACATATTCTGCACATGGTGAAGATTGGAAAGTATCGCGATGATATTCCTGTAACTGCACCTCTCCCCGATGACCCAGATGGTCAGCATTATGCCTTTATTAAACATGCGATGTCAGATTACAAATATCCTTTATTTCATAAAGTAGAGTAGTATACTTTTAACGCAGTATAAGGAACACAATAAATATCAGTATTTAAAATTTTACATCTTAATTTATTAAAATGATATGTTAATAGAATAATACTGAAGAGATAACATTTTTAATATTTTAACGCAGTTTTCGTGTTACAATTGATTTTGTTTTTTAGATTCCGATTCCGATGGCGACGGCTATTTACATCCTTCCCTATTGAACCACGTGGCGCCCCCTGAGGAGTTGTCGTCGCGCGAACTCCACCGTATCATCGGGGATTCGTTGCCTAGCAACCAAATTGCCAATACCCCTTACGCCCGACTCGTCTCCAGTCTCCACGCTTCCGGTTACACGGCGCCACCTGTGGCCAGATCCCTACATCCGCCTCCGCCACCCCTAGCCCCCGTAAGCTCCCTCGGCGTCCACTCGTCCCCTTACGCTGCCTCGAGTGACGACGATTCGCCGACCTCTCACCTCAGCGCTCTATCGCCCAGCGCCGACCCCAACGCCGAACTTTCGCGGCTCATGAATGAACCCACCAGGTTTTCGTCGTTTATTCTTAGTTCCTCTCGCAATTGTCTGTCTTCGAATACGTAGAAAATGTTGCTATGCAATAATAGTTTTGTTAAATAAAAAATTCCAAAAGAAATTAAGAATATAAATTTATGGTTTGCAAAGAAACGCTAATGAAATATTCGAGAAACTTTGTCATTGTCATCGGGGATCATTTAGATAAAGTTTTAGTAGTGATCTTTGTATTCATTTCTCCCATCGTTGGTACTACCTTCATACTTCCTACCCCCGCAGCGATGCCGTAACCTTGTCTCATCCCAATCTTCTGACTTCATCTCTTCACAACTCCTCTTCGACTGCTTTGACACACGGCGGTATATCTGCATATCCGCTGTATAGCCGGGTTAGTGTGTGTATACGTGTGTGTGTAGGTGTGTGTGTGGGTGTAGGAGTGTGTGTGAGCATGTGTGTGGGTGTGTGTGTGTGTAGGAGTGTGTGTGTGTGGGTGTGTGTGAGCATGTGTGTGGGTGTGTGTGTAGGAGTGTGTGTGTGCGTGCGTCTGTGTGTATAAGAGAGTGTGTGGGTGTGTGTGTAGGTATGTGTGAGCGTGTGTGTGTGTGCGTGCGTCTGTGTGTGTAAGGGAGGTCGATGATAACAAATATAAATAAAATTCTCTGAATCTTAAAGATTATACTAATGTAAGGATAATGTTAAATTTTTATATTTTTGCAATTCATATTTAGCCAGTGTCAAGCTTTTCAACAAAAAAAATTTGTCTTAAATATTTTTAATCTCGAAATTGACGACACAATCTTCTGCAAATGACAGAAATTGTGTTATTGGTTGAAAATTTGAATTTTAAAATTTTAATATACATTTTATTATCAGCATTATTTTCATTTAACCTGAATTTGAGACAATGATCATCATTACTTCCCATCTACTACATTATCTTACCGAAAATTGCCAACGTGAATATGTGAATGCATATAAGCTTTATTTATGGTTAAAACCATGCTTTGATGCATCAACAATAAAATGAACTACAGAGAAAATTTTGTATCATTTTATCCGTCATACACAAAATTTCAAAAGACATTACGAGATGTGCGAATTAATATTACATTAATATTGGTGCCAAATTATCTTCAAAACGTGATTTTATTATATAAAATATATATTTTATATTTCATTGTTTCTATTTTGTACATAATAAAAAAAATTTTATATATTATTTCATATTATTAATTTTCTATAATAGTCTTAATTATATATATATATATCATACATTTTTTGTATAAATTAAATATTGTTAATTAATATAAAAAGAATATTAAATTTTCATTATTTTTGCAAAAAAATTACTTGGATAATTGATAATTTTATTCAAAATATGAGGAAACTGCAAAAATAGTGAGATATGTTTTCTATAACAAATATTGAATCAATAACAAAATAAAATAAAATAATCTTTGATAATTTTGACTTAGTTAAAAAAAATGTAATAATACTTAATTTTCTTTAGAAAATGTGTCAAAAATTCATATTATATATTTTTAAACTTTTAATTTTATAACAAATATATAAATTAAACTAAATACATTTACACAGATTATAATAAATATAAGTCAATAAATGGTGTGAAAATATTAATTTCCAAAAAAAATAATAATACAAATATTTTACCACTAAATTCCAAAAATTAGAAATAATAATTACATTTTGTTTTGGCAATCACAATACTCATATTATACATTTGTCTGAGTTTCAAACATTAATATTCATTATCTATATATTAAATCTATATTTTCTAATTTTGTATTTTTCCAATGTAAATTTTCCTATGTACTACATGCAAAATTTCAATGGGCTGGCAATACACCAAACATTACCAAATTGTTTGAATTTTTTTATATAGTATTATTATATAACTCTATAATATGAAACTAGTTTTTATGAGATTTAATAAACTAGGCAAGCAAATAACCAACCATAGTGTGCGTGTGGGTATGTGTGTGTGTATATATGTGTGTGTATATATGTGTGTGCATGTTTACGTGTGTGTGTGGATATGTGTGTGTGTATGTGTGTGTGTACTTAAATAGATATTATTTTTACATATATATTACATTTGTATATAGATACTATTTTAAATATACTATTTACATGTATTTATGTATTTTATCAATGACTTCTTAAATAAATTGTGCGAGTACTCGCATTCGTACTCGCATTCGTACTCAGATAAATTACTCTTAATCCTCCTAGATGTTAAATACTTAATAAATACAAAATATCGACAGTTTGAAAACCCATTGTCGCTGGAGACTCAGACCGCAATATTAAAGATGGCCGACTTTGTGGCGAAAAATGGCGTCGATTTCGAGAATATAGTACGGGCGCGTGACATTCATTTCCGTTTTGGCTTCCTCGACCAATCGCATCGCTGGCATGCCTATTACGCCGGCGCTAGGACAGCCGCCATTCAGGTAGGCCCCCGACGCGCCTCGTAGAACCTACTCACTCTCGCCCCGCGGGCAACGAGGCTAAGCCCCGCCTTCCCCCGCCGCACCCCGTTCCCCACGACAACTCCAGCCGACGAGCCCCACCCCGGACCTCGTAACCACGCCCACTCTAGCCCGAACCGCCGTGACACCTCACCACCGACTGCCGACATCTGCGACTGGCGTGTGTCCCTTTCTCCACGTCACGGTTTGTAGACTAAGCCTTCGCTTCCGCCGCCCCACACGTTGGTAAACACGCTCACTATGCGGTTTTTACGGGGCCTCACTTTATGGGGCCTCGCTTCACGGGGCCTCACTTCACGGGGCCTCATTTTACGGGGCCTTTGTTTGCACGGATCCAGCTGCGTCCGCCGTCGTATCTCGCTAAATTATTACGCTCGCGAGCGCCACCTAGCGTCTAGACATGGCGATAGTCTGCTATTTACTCGTCTCTAACCTGCTTCCACTCCGTTTCCAGAGAATGTTGCGAGAGAAATCTAGTAAATTCACCGAGAGATCTAGTAAATTCACCAGAGAACCGAACTCAAATCACCAGCTCGCTAAACCCAAAGGTAAAGTCACACTAACCTTTGCTTCTCTAATCGGTGATTGATTGTTGTGTTCTTTTGTTTGTAATGTCTCCGTTTGTTTATCGCTATAACTAGTTGACCTCTACCTTAACATGACCTCTACCTTAACATGACCTCTACCTTAACATGACCTCTATCATTAATATAACCTCTACCTTAACATTACCTCTACCATTAACATGACCTCTACCATTAACACGACCTCTACCTTAACATGACCTCTACCATTAACATAACCTCTACCTTAACATGACCTCTACCATTAACACGACCTCTAACTTAACATGACCTCTACCATTAACACAACCTCTAATTTGTAAATTTTATTTTTAACACTAATTAATTTAACGGTATCAGTTTTTATTTCTAAAACTTTCCCTATTTTTTGACCTACGTTATTCTTACCTATGCTCTTACCTGGTAATAGATTTAATGTATCTCGGGTTGGTTTGCATTACGAGTGTGTATACGAATGTGTAGCTTATATTCCGATATTAAATAAGTAAACAGTGTTCGCCAAATCCGAATTCATTAAATAATTTCCGTTCCTCTAACAATCAACAAATTTGCCTAACAATTGCACGAATCGTTTTGAAATCGTCTAATTAACTTCTAGTAATTAAGTTGCCACGCTAACGACTGAATTCATTCTTTTGATTTGTGTGATAATTTAAACAATCCAGAGTCAAGCCGTACAGCTTCAGAAACCCGCGAATCCAATTCACCTTTTTATTGTATTGTCCAGGTTGTGTATCTATCCACTCTAATATTTGCTGATACGTCGTTATGATTTCTTTAAACTCGTCGATATCGTCTATTTGTAAGTCTCTCCGTCGCCGGCTCCGTTTTCATTGCGATCGCGTCGATTTCAGCAATCAGCTTCAGCATCGGCAAACTACCCGACGGCAAGGAAGCTAAACCCAGCGCAGAAGCCGCCGAACGACTAAACAGCATCATGCCAGTCATCGATAACTGTAAGTTTAGTTTGTAGTTGGTGAACTACGTCGTGTTCGATTTATTGATTGATTACATAATCATTATTATATAACTCATATTAACTGATTTGTTTGTTTTAATTTTAATAACAGTAATATAGTAATCAATAATACTTTATTAAAGTCTATTGGTAGTTCTTTTTAACCTTCTTTTTAACCTCTAGCCCTCTTGTAACTTACATGGAGATAAACATTAAAGTTGTTAATTTCTCCGGCACTTCGAGTAGCATTTAATAAATGTATAAATACAAAGATAAAATACATTACGCTATTGTTTGTTTAGTGAGAAGTCGGCTGCTGAAGCAAAAGGAAGACCGAGAGAAGAGCTCTTCGCCCCTCAACGGTTCTCCTGACCCCTGCAACTCGGTTGACGTCAAAAAGGAGAGGAAATTGCGTGCCGCCATTTTTGTTGGACGGTTGCCAGGAATTCGCGAAAAAATCAAATCTAAATGTAAGCGAATTGTCATCAAATCTATTTTTTAATTCATTTCTATTAGTTTTACAAATCGTCTACATATAAAACTTATTAAAAACTATATTGATTAACGAAATGCCCGGGTAATGACAATGAAATAGCCTAGCAATCAATACATTTGCATTTTTTGCGTTACATAACTTCTTTTATTTTAATTTTTATTTTAGTAGAGATTTACAAAATTATTATCACCACATTTGCTTCGACCCTAAAAATGTATCTTCGTATATTGTTGAATATGTAGCCCTGATTTAATAATATCTAATCGTTTATGTAACGACGATATCAATCAATATAAAGCAGCCTATTCTAGCCTATTCTAGCCTATTCTAGCCTATTCTAGCTATTTCTATCCTATTCTAGCCTATTCTAGCCATTTCTAGCCTATTCTAGCCTATTCTAGCCTATTCTAGCCTATTCTAGCCTATTCTAGCCTATTCTAGCCTATTCTAGCCATTTCTAGCCATTTCTAGCCTATTCTAGCCTATTCTAGCCTATTCTAGCCTATTCTAGCCTATTCTAGCCTATTCTAGCCATTTCTAGCCTATTCTAGCCTATTCTAGCTATTTCTATCCTATTCTAGCCTATTCTAGCCTATTTTAGCCTATTCTAGCCTATTCTAGCCTATTCTAGCCATTTCTAGCCTATTCTAGCCTATTCTAGCCTATTCTAGCCTATTCTAGCCATTTCTAGCCTATTCTAGTCTATTCTAGCTATTTCTATCCTATTCTAGCCTATTCTAGCCTATTTTAGCCTATTCTAGCCTATTCTAGCATGTACGTCGCTTTACAGCCGTAGATCATAGTCAGAAAATCAGCGAAGTTCCGTCCGAAGAGAAGATCGTAATCAACGACGACGACGACGATGAAGATGAAATTGGCAGAGGAGATTACAAACGTTCCGACTGCAAACGTTACAGACGAGATGACCGCAGCGAAAGACGAAGGGATGACCGCAGGTCTCACCACAAGTCCAGGTGAGCTTATGGCGTCGATGTCTGATGGCGTCGATGTCTGATGGCGTCCATGTCTGATGGCGTCCATGTCTGATGGCGTCCATGTCTGATGGCGTCGATGTCTGATGGCGTCGATGTCTGATGGCGTCGATGTCTGATGGCGTCTATGTCTGATGGCGTCGATGTCCGATGGCGTCGATGTCCGATGGCGTCGATGTCCGATGGCGTCGATGTCCGATGGCGTCGATGTCCGATGGCGTCTATGTCCGATGCCGTCGATGTCCGATGGCGTCGATGTCCGATGGCGTCGATGTCCGATGGCGTCGATGTCCGATGGCGTCGATGTCCGATGGCGTCGATGTCCGATGGCGTCGATGTCCGATGGCGTCGATGTCCGATGGCGTCGATGTCTGATGGCGTCGATGTCTGATGGCGTCGATGTCTGATGGCGTCGATGTCTTATGGCGTCGATGTCTGATGGCGTCGATGTCTGATGTCGTCGATGTCTGATGGCGTCTATGTCTGATGGCGTCGATGTCTGATGGCGTCGATGTCTTATGGCGTCTATGTCTGATGGCGTCGATGTCTGATGGCGTCGATGTCTGATGGCGTCGATGTCTGATGGCGTCGATGTCTGATGGCGTCGATGTCTTATGGCGTCGATGTCTGATGGCGTCGATGTCTGATGTCGTCGATGTCTGATGTCGTCGATGTCTGATGGCGTCTATGTCTGATGGCGTCGATGTCTGATTTCTTCTCTTTACTTTATCACCGACGAAACTTTACATATAATCAACACTTTGAAGCGCTAATTAAATATATACTAGTTTATATTTAATTAAATATATATTAGTTTATATTTAATCAATATTTGAATAGTTGATAAGATTTATCAACGTTTGGATAGGTATTTAAACTATTGTGTTATTTTCAATGCTTTATAAGTTTACAATAATTATATGGCGATCAACACTTTTTAATAGACATTCGAGATCGCAAAGAAATAGGTCAAAGTCTAGATCGAGGTCAAGAGATCGACATTCAAAGGTTTCCGATATTAATTTCCGTCATAGGAGAAAATGTATGCTGGTAATTTCATAGATTTTCTGTTTTATAGTCGAGGAGACATAGACATTCCGACCACAAGAGCAAATCGAAAAACTCGAGAGATAATGAAGTTAAACAAAAGAGGTTTCATTTCAACTCACTTTTATTTAAATTCATGATTCATAACTCCGCTACTATATACGTTAATATCTTTTTATTAAATTATCAGAAAGAAAAAAGAAGACATTGTTATAGTACTTTCAGATTCAGATGAGTTGGTATTTATATTTAAATGTATTCAAAATAAGCAATAATGTGTTTAACATATAATATATATAATCTTTTAAGTTATCTTAAATTATGATTTGAATTCTTTTTAATAATTCTATATTTATAGGGAACAAGTCAAAACTCCTCCTTTAACTGAACCAAATCACGAATTAACTGAAAAACAGGTTATTATAATTATATATTATAATATTTTAATTACATGAGTAATTTTAGTTTAAATTTGTTATTTAATTTATAATATATTTTATGGTGTTACATTTTTAATAAAATTATGTGCAATATTTCTAATACTTGTGTGCTACACAATTCTGATAATTTATAATCTGTTTATATTAAATATTAATATAAATCATTTCTTAGTCTTTAAGAGAAAAGATTAAACAACTTCTAAAGAATGCAAGAGAATCGACAAATTAAAAAGATTTTAAACCCGACATTTTCGGCGGAATATTTTTATCAATATTTTTATATCAAATAAACAACAAATGCAATTTTGTTATTATTAGATTCGATTTGGAAACATTTATATATTTATAAATATTTATAATATCTATATCTTGAATATTTCTTTATTCAAAATGATATAGATATTATAATCGAACAACAATACTTTTTTGAAAATACTAATAGATTGTACGTTATATTCCTAATATATTTCATTATTTAAACCAGAAATGTTATTTATACTACTATCACTTATAAATTAGATAACCATATAATATTAATTGATTTAATACATAATACATATTTATAATTTAATATATTAGGTCATCTGATTTATAATGTTATTTTTAAGAGGTCATTTTCCCAAAATAATACTATGAATAACATTAAAAATTAAGATTAATTGTTTAGACATAATTTGGAATTATTGAGTACAAAAATTCTGATTTAAATTAATTCTATATGAAATTATTATCATGTAAAGAAAGTAAAATATTAAAATTATAGATTTAAAGATTAAAAAAATTATAATCAAAGTGGTAGAAGTAATAATATTAAATATAGATTTTAATAATTTCCTTTTGCCTGCCATTTTCACCTTTCCCCCATTCTTTAATGTTTATATTAAACGTTCATAATATAACTCATTACCGGAATAACACAACATCAAAAACCTACAACGAATGAGAAAATTCATCCAATTGTATTTTATTATATTTTCCCTGCATAATTTATTCTGTATGTAATGACCTAGTTTTCTTTAATATAGCGATCTACAGAAATATCAATAATATAATTTGATCGTTATTTATCCTACTGATTTATTTTCTCAACTGTTTATGGATATATAAATAGTATGTGATAGTTTCACCAATATTTATTATACACCATTTTCTTAGAATAGAGTTATAGCATTGTGGAGCAAAAATTAATCTTATGGCCTGTCATTTCAACAACGTATGTACATCCATATTATTTATGTTGGTAGCGTATTAAGTCTAATTCCAGAATGTAGAGGCATTGAATGAAATCGTGGAATCGGGCAATAAAAGTTCGACTACGTTGTTTCAATAGGATATCAATTGTAGCGTTGCGAAATACATGAATGTCCACGTGATTATAATAATCTTAGAAAGCGTAGTGTTCCTAAGTTATATTAAACTTATGTACAGATACTATACTAAATATAAGGTTAACGGATATCATTTAATTTGGTAAATACAGTAGTTAATTCTATAGACATCATCGATATTGTTATTCGATTATATTTATACTCTGCAATTGGATATGATTGCAGAATAATCAGAATATTATTAAGTCTAACTTAATATTCGACAGCATACAAAAGTTTCACACGCCTATAGATGTATGATACAACAAACTATTGTTTCAATTTCTTTGTTAAAGCATATCGGAGAGAACCAAGCCAACATCATTACGTCATCCTTACTACATCCTTACGTCATCCTTACTACAAATGTGTATGTTTACAAATATTAGTAGTAAAATACCTTCATTTGTTTGGTTAATAATAATGAGTCAATAGCATCGAACGGTTTATTCAGGATTACAATGTTGATATTTTATAGGAGGTATGTAATCTTTGTAATAGCATTTAATGTTTTGACGATAGTAAATATGGTAAATATGAGAATCACGTTATGTAAACACAATTCCAGAGATAGATAAGCATTGTCTAGGTGCCCCTCCTCTCCAGATAACAATTCACATTAAAGATAATAATTATCTATGTAGCCATTGCGTAATGTTGTAGCCAGAATTTAAAACCAGATATTTATATAAAAAGGAATGTAGAAGTAAATAATACAAAACAAATTTCCAAGCTGTAATCATTTTCAATAAAATATGAATAAAACAAAGAAAATAGGAATAAATAAAATAGGGTTAAAACCAGTATAAAAAATATATTAAAATAAATGAGTAAATTAAAATAAATAAATATAAACACGTATATGTTATGTTAAGTTATGTTATGTTAATATAAAACATTTTTTAATGATTTGTTTTTCTTGTTAAAAAATTGAGTTGCATTGTAACTTTCTCTTGATATTGACAACTCAGCTTTTAAACTACTAGTTGTTGGTATATAGTGAATAAGAAATTCATATTCTGAAGACCAATGGTTAAACACATACATACATACACAAACACTCACACACACATATATATATATATATATATATATATATATATATATATATATATATATATGTATATATAGCTAATTAGTATGTTTGTTAAAAACAAATAGAATTCGTGATTAAATAAATGAGCACATTTATATCTAATCACTTTTCTAATTTGATACCAATTCCGGAAGTTACCCGACGCGCGCAGATGCACACGCATATTGCAATCTCATTAGATACATGGACTCATTTCACTACTCTTCACATTGCATAACTACCCGGCTGAGTAATTCAATCACCGTGAAAACAGTATCGTTAGTACTAACTTATTAATTTATTAAATACTATATTTGTAACTTGGCTATTTTTATCTCTTGTGGTAATATATAGAAATGTAATACTATTAATTTTAAATTTATTGAAATCAATTTAATACAATTTGATAAAATATAAATATATTTAATCTACTTTTTTTACAGCATATGACATTTATATGTCGTATTTGTCATATATAAAATTATAATATTTATCTAAATGAATGTTCTGAATTCATGTTATTTTTTAAACTTTAATGAATGTTATTTGTTATTTCTTAAACAAAATATCAATAAATAACTAAATAATTAATAAATAAAGTATATATAATTTATAATAATAAAGTAATATAATATATTATAGGACGTCATATAAAGTTAATATTAAAAGTGACTATCTAACTATATAATATTTTATAAGGTTTTAAGTTATATAAGGTTACTTATAAGTGTATACAGATTTGTATTTATATTTTATTGATTTCATTGTATTCGTTAATATTACGATATAACAAGATTGACATTTTTGAAATGAGAAATAATTCACTTATTTTTGAAACGTAATACATAATACATTTGATATAGAATTATTATTATCAACACAAATTATTAATATTTGTAATAGCCTTTATAAGTAGAAGATTAAGGTATATACATATTTATAATATTTATATACTAATTATACATATAGCTATGTGTTATATTGCATAACAATATATATATTTAACAATAAGTAATTCATTAATGTCTAGCAAAAAATATATAAAATAATCGGAACAATTAATAATAATAGAAAATATTAGTAAATATTAATGAATATTTTGTTATTAATAAAAATAATTCAAAATATTAGAATACTATTTTTATATAATTCAATTGTATAATATTATATTATTTAATCAATTAATTGACTAATAATATTATGCTATTAATATACATTTTAATTCATTTTTTAATTATTATAATTACTATATGCTATATTTATATTAGAATTTTTATTAATACTTTACAATTATTACTTTTTTTTTTGGAAAACAATTTACCAAAGAAGTTATTATCTATATCAAAACATTTTACATATGTTATACGGAAAGTTTATCTTATGAAAAATCGAGTTTGAGAAGAGTATATTAATTCGGAGGATTGTTAGGATTCGTTAAATAGAATTTGATAGAATTTAACAAAAATATCTTCAATATATATTATATTATATATACTATAGAAAATTATAATTCTATAACCGAGTTTCGCCGAAAAGTAGAATTGTAATTATGTTTTGATATATCGCTCTTATACAAATATGTATTTAGTTACATATGTTACGTATTCTTAAACATAAATTGATGCTATGGATTTATTTCTATGTTTTTAAATGAATATTACCCAATAATAACCATATTATATTGTTTATTATACTATAGAAGCTATATAACATGACGGTACAGTATTAACATCTACTATATGCATACTTTATATTTCGGAATCACTGATCATATATGCACTATATATATATATATATATATATATATATATATATATATATATATATATATATATATATATATATATATATATATAGAGAGATTTCTAGACTTATGAGAATCACTTAGTGGAATTTTATAATCGGAGTGTCAATATTTCTACTTATCGACTACTTATTATTCCATTGAAATTACTTGCCTGGAGAATCGGCAATAATGGGTGTAATAATTGGAGTCAAATTTGGTGTAAATTAATGTTCGAATGGACGTTTGGCTCTCAATTCACTTCCCATATAGTGTTCTCGCTTGGTATCCTAGCATTGCAATACATATGGTACATATATTCAACGTACGTAGTATGTTTACATCGTATATACGTATATAATGTGCATTGTCTACTGTATATATGTCTACTGTAAAGTCGGTAAAAAGGTAAAATATAATATAAAATATATAATAATTTTATTATAACCCGAAATCAAATAGTTTTAAAGTTGCAATATTTCAACTTTGGTGATCTTAGATTATTTATAGACCTCACAATTAATTCAAATTATTTTCATAATTATCCTAAACATATTTTATTAATTGATAATAATTTAATTTACTCCAAAAATAAAAATTGTTCTCGAAAATCAAAAAATTGATTTAAATAAATATA
This sequence comes from Osedax frankpressi, assembly GCA_964035775.1. NCBI lineage: Eukaryota > Metazoa > Annelida > Polychaeta > Sabellida > Siboglinidae > Osedax > Osedax frankpressi. Next base: position 39,570,934 of record OZ038314.1, on the reverse strand, counting down.
ATATTGATGGAAAATATTAAATAATATAGTTAATTATATTATTTATAGTTGTACATTGTACACTGTACACTGTACACATTCCAATATATTAAATACATACGTGTGAATAATGTATAATTGAACATTTTACTATAGTTTAACTTATATTTAAATTAATATTCACAGTTACTTTCAATGTATACAACAACTTAGATGTTAAAAGAAATTAATATTAATAAACACTAATAAATTCTTAGTAACAATAATTATTATTAATAAGTATATAATTGTATTATAACTACAATTTTAGTTATTTTAAGCACATTTGAAAAACATTCAAATTTAAAAAATATATAATATTAAAATAAAATTTAATAAAATATAAAATATAAATTTTTAAATTATATATATCAAAAAAAATTAAAAGTACATAATTAATGTTTCTTATTTTCTTTCTGAATAAGATTATATATGATCAAATGTATAAACTAGATTTTCTTATATTTACATAATAGATAATTTTTTAATTGCTATTTTGTTTTATATATTTCTTTTGAGAGATTGAATTTTAAGAAACATCGGAGATTTTAAATTTTAGTTATAAATATTTGTATTTTATTTTATATTTCTCTAAAATATGGTTCTATATATTCCATAAACATATTTAATATTCATATGCATATATGCATATATAAGAGTATATTTTACTAAATGTCTTTAAAATTTTAACAATTTATAATTTAAATAATGTACTTAATTACTTTTCTATTTAATCTATGTAAAAGTCTTCAGATCATAATTATTTTTTACAATTTTTAGGTTTATTTAATTCACAATTCAGTAAATAACATCAATTTTATTCGTGAAATATATAACTTATTAATTTATTAATCCGAATAATGATGTCTGAAACACTCATTTATGTAACATATCAAAACATAGCGATTCTCCTTAGTACATTCCGACTAAATAATCGAATATTCTTCATCGACAGTTATTATATAAGCTAATAACTATCAATTCAGAATAATCTACACACATCAAATTATTAATGCAACTTTGTTATCGTGTACACGAAATGCTCTATTACGTCATGCATGTTTAATGGCACGAACAGCTACTGCCGGCAACGCACACGGATTTCTCAATTAGTATCCATCATCATCGCGGTGACGACACCGCGATGATGCAATCGATCGCCTAGAAACAATGGGGACCGTGTACCGAGTACATTGTACTTGTTTCTTTGTTTCGCACGAAGTAATATCAACCAAGGGAATTATCAATAAATATAAATATATGTATATATATATATATATATATAAATGTATGATATGTATGTATATATATATTTATAAATATTTATCGTAACAATAGTATTGTAATATTCTATTGAATACATTAAAATAGTAGTGGGAGTAGGAGTGTGAGATCATCGCGAGGGCGTTCAGTAGGGGTACAGTGCACATCGTGTAGAGTATAACCCTATACGGACATATCACGCCCATACAGGGAGAACTCTAGGGGCTCACTTCAGGCCCCCGCAATATAAGCGCATATATTAGGCTCTATACCGTAAGGTGACCGGAGTGTATCTATATACATCTGTAGTTCTATATCTCTATAGTTTATCGTGCGTCGAATAGTATACGACTGTTAATTATTGATGTAAGTCTCGCAACGGTCAAGTAGTCGGCGACACCCTTTCCGTTCTCCGGACACACAACAATCGGCGCCGATATAGTGTCAACATTGCACGCGATATTATTATTGCCGAACACGCCGTCGCATGACGTAATAACAACGAATTATCTAACGGGCGTTGTAAACCCCGTTAGCATCGTTATTACGCAATGTATACGAATGTCTATAGACATTTTATAATATTATTTATAGTATATCACGTATTTGATCTAGATTTAGCCCATGTATATGTATATATATACACACATATATATATATATATATATATATATATATATATTCATATTTATATATAAATATATATATTATATATATATATATATATATATATAAATATGAATATATATATATATATATATATATATATATATATATATATATTTGTATTTATTTATATATAACTGTAAACTTCGAGAGTTACTGCAAAATTATGAATGGAGATTTATTATTATCACGTGATCAGTTACTTGCACGTGTTCGTTACGGAAGTTGCATTTCGTCGGGATCGTTAACGTAGTTACACAATTATCGTAAACAGAAAACATCAATTAATGGATAATGAATAAAACTATGTCTCGTGCTCGTAATTCGTTATCTCGCCCACCTCCCGGTGCGATTATGCTTCAATATTATATAATACATTATTGTATGATGTACGCCGTACATTGTAAGCCTTGTGTTCCGCTGACCGTTATCCGATGATTTTAATTATATTTACCACTTGTAAATATAATCCGCCCATGTTAGAAGCGATTCTTATGTAAATATTGACTGCTGGTTTACCGTTTTTATTAATAATGATAATAATGGAATGATTATCGGTCTCCGATGTTATATATTATAAGTCCGTCTTCCTCTCCCCCGCCGATGAATTAGGTACAATGAGCCTCGTACCCTACGGTATTGTGTACAACGTACACTTACCGATGTACTTGTTAGGCCTGGAACTGGAACGGGAACGCCAATAAATGCCCTGGCGGCGGGATATGGAATATCGTAATAACAATAAAATGCGATGTAAATAAAGAATGTCGGTGGTTTGTGAATCCGTACACGGGTTACTTAATAGATGTACTACTATGTTGGACATTTGGATATATAGTATTTCGTAAAACCTTAAATACTGTTGTCAAGTGGTAGAAACTCGTGTCGACATTGCTATTAAATCCTTTTTACACGCGCACACCTAAAAGTATTTGCAGTTAAATGCTCGAAAATTGCCAAAATGATATCGAGGTCTAACAATTGTGTATTAACAACGGTTAGAACTATCTTCGTGACAATGCCGCGGAGAAATGAGCGCTTCTGTCAAAACGGAAGTGTTGAGTATCATACGATAAATAAGAGTATGATATTCTATACAAATATGTGTGTATGTATTCATGTACTCACATGTAAATATATATATATATATATATATATATATATATATATATACACACATATATATATATATATATATTTCATTTAACATTAATTTTGTATGTTATATCATTTCCAGTTCATTGACGAAGTCTGGGATACCGTAATCTAGGATTACTATAATACTATATTACTATAATATACTATAATATAGTCGTTATATCGGCCCACATACGTGTAGTAGTTATAGTTAAATTACCCAATATTTAACGTAACTAATAGTTACCAACCCCATCGAAACCCCATCGAATCTACATCCAGACCATTTTAGTTTTTGTTTTATTATAAAAATGAAAATATATTTTATTTACATTACAAAAATATTACGGTATGTTATTTTTTATTTAAAATAAAAATATTATATTTTATAATAATACATAATCGGTTTCTCTGGAATATAAAAGAACTATAATTATTATAAATGCTGTCATATGCGATTAATATATTTTAATTTCAATAAGCGAAATTAATTTATAAGATTTTTAAAATGCAATAATTAAAATCATATTTATATATAAAATCATATTGTATTTTTAATAGTTGAAATTTATGTAATGTGTTATAATACAATATATTTTACATTACGATTATCATCACATATATATATATATATATATATATATATATATATATATATATATATATATATATATATGTATATATTACGAAGTATACGATTGAAGGGGAATAACTTTAACGCGAGGTAAATATATACAATACACATATCATGTATGTTTTAATATATAAAGCACATTTTGTGTATATTTATTTATATATATATACTTTTAGGAGTAGTACCACTTGATACGGATTTAGCTGAACTAACTGAATTTGAAGAAGATAGTGAAGATCACAAATGATGGGTTTTCATTGTCACGAGCAGATGTCACTCAATTAGAATCAATTCTTTTCAAAAAAAAACAATTTTTCCCTCCCTTTTTGATATCGATGCGGCATTTCACAGTAATTCCTGTATATCTTTATCTACCGTACTATGCCTAATGCAAATTATATATATTCCTATACGTTATACTATTAACAATGTACTATATTAACAACCAAAACAGCCAAGTGAAAACAAACCTTTAATTGCTTCCGTTATTCATAGCATAGTATATGATATTGTTATTTAACACGCAATTAGGTAATATCAGCTGTATTATATCACATTTATTTTAACGTGTGTAGATCATATCTTTTATTCTAGGCACTTTACAAACGAAGTGACGATATATAGAGTATGAGTAAATATAATTTAAAAGGAATTTAATATTACATTGAAACTTATATGTAAATTAAATTTTATATGAAATCAAATATGAAATAAATTTTGGAAATATGTATATCAAATAATATAAATTTACAATTTGAATTTATTATATATATATATATATATATATATATATATATATATAATAAATATGTTGGATTCAGAAGCGTGTTGATGGTATTACATTACATAAGTATAATAAAGTGATATTTTTATATTTTAGAGCAAGAATAGAACGATATTAAATAATAAAAATAAGAATACAAAATGGGAAGAATTGTGAAAAAATACTGAAACAATAGTATGGGCATAACAATGAAATTCTATGATAAAAAATGATACAATTTAAGTCAAAATACATAAAATTTAATACTTAATATTTAAAAGATAAGATAATAGAAATAAAAAATTTCTTGTGATGTAACTTGTAAATATTTTGTATTCATAGTGGCTATGTATTCACTGGAGCATGACGATTTGCTAAACTTTGAACATTAATATACACTGTGTAGTGTAGAGTGTAGAGTGTAGAGTGTAGAATGTAGAGTGTAGAGTGTAGAGTGTGGAGAGAAGGGTGTAGGGTGTAGGGTGTATGGTGTAGAATGTAGTGTAGAGTGTATAGTGTAGAGTGTAGAGTGAAGGGTGTAGAGTGTAGAGCGTAGAATGTAGAGTGAAGAGTATAGAGTGGAGTGTATAGGGCGTAGGGTGTAGAGTGACGAGTGTAGGGTGTATGGTATAGGGTGACGAGTGTAGGGTATACGATGTAGAGTGTATGGTCTAGGGTGCAGGGTGTAAAGTGTATAGTTTAAAGTGTAAAGTTTAAAGTTTAAAGTGTCCAGTATAAAGAGTAGAGAGTAACATTACACCTTATACACCTTCACGTACGAGTTGAATATAATTAAGCATAATATGGTATTCAGACAAATGTGTTCTTGATTTAGATATTAAACCGAAAACCAGTAATTCTACACTTTTGGAAGTCATAGTGCAGCGAGGTCGAAGGTCAAATCTGGGGAATTTAGGAGTCATTTAGAAATACTTGTCGGTATTCACCCGCGGCGCTCTCTCTCTATATATTGCATAATATTATAGTATTGCGCAATAACGCGAGCCATTACGAACCGAGCGGGCGAACGGCCATGGCTACTAATGGTCAATTGACCTACGTGGCGTTTCCCGGCATCCCCGCTATTATGATGGCCGTACTAGTTGATACGGAGATGTAAATATAATTATAAGTATAACTTATTCAGCGCCTGTTTCATACTACGTATACTTTGACATCTCTGCTGGGTTTATTAAAATGTGTATGTCCTCTGTAAACACATCAGACTTACATAGATCTCTTGGTGTACTCTTGCAATAATCTACAACCCATATGACTAATTTAAAATCTAAATTATCATTATTTTTCAATTGACAAGTCATTGTATTGATAATAGCAATTAATAAGTAATATTATTGTTAAAAGTATTGGTAAGTATTAAGAATAGTAATTGACCTGTAATACTATTGATAATAGGTATTGAACTGTAATAGTATTGATAATAGTAATTGAACTGTAATAGTATTGATAATAGTAATTGGTAAGTAATAGTATTGATAATAGTAATTGACCTGTAATACTATTGACAATAGTAATTGGTAAGTAATACTATTGATAATAGTAATTGAACTGTAATAGTATTGATAATAGTAATTGGTAAGTAATATTATTGATAATAGTAATTGAACTGTAATAGTATTGACAATAGTAATTGAACTGTAATAGTATTGATAATAGTAATTGGTAAGTAATAGTATTGATAATAGTAATTGGTAAGTAATAGTATTGATAATAGTAATTGAACTGTAATAGTATTGATAATAGTAATTGGTAAGTAATAGTATTGATAATAGTAATTGAACTGTAATAGTATTGACAATAGTAATTGAACTGTAATAGTATTGATAATAGTAATTGGTAAGTAATAGTATTGATAATAGTAATTGGTAAGTAATAGTATTGATAATAGTAATTGGTAAGTAATAGTATTGATAATAGTAATTGGTAAGTAATAGTATTGATAATAGTAATTGACCTGTAATAATATTGATAATAGTAATTGACCTGTACTACTATTGACAATAGTAATTGAACTGTAATAGTATTGATAATAGTAATTGGTAAGTAATAGTATTGATAATAGTAATTGGTAAGTAATAGTATTGATAATAGTAATTGGTAAGTAATAGTATTGATAATAGTAATTGGTAAGTAATAGTATTGATAATAGTAATTGACCTGTAATAGTATTGATAATAGTAATTTGTAAGTAATATTATTGATAATAGTAATTGAATTGTAATAGTATTGACAATAGTAATTGAACTGTAATAGTATTGATAATAGTAATTGGTAAGTAATAGTATTGATAATAGTAATTGGTAAGTAATAGTATTGATAATAGTAATTGGTAAGTAATAGTATTGAAAATAGTAATTGGTAAGTAATAGTATTGATAATAGTAATTGAACTGTAATAGTATTGACAATAGTAATTGAACTGTAATAGTATTGATAATAGTAATTGGTAAGTAATAGTATTGATAATAGTAATTGGTAAGTAATAGTATTGATAATAGTAATTGGTAAGTAATAGTATTGATAATAGTAATTGGTAAGTAATAGTATTGATAATAGTAATTGAACTGTAATAGTATTGACAATAGTAATTGAACTGTAATAGTATTGACAATAGTAATTGAACTGTAATAGTATTGATAATAGTAATTGGTAAGTAATAGTATTGATAATAGTAATTGGTAAGTAATAGTATTGATAATAGTAATTGGTAAGTAATAGTATTGATAATAGTAATTGGTAAGTAATAGTATTGATAATAGTAATTGGTAAGTAATAGTATTGATAATAGTAATTGACCTGTAATAATATTGATAATAGTAATTGACCTGTAATACTATTGACAATAGTAATTGACCTGTAATACTATTGACAATAGTAATTGACCTGTAATACTATTGACAATAGTAATTGACCTGTAATACTATTGACAATAGTAATTGACCTGTAATAATATTGATAATAGTAATTGACCTGTAATACTATTGACAATAGTAATTGACCTGTAATACTATTGACAATAGTAATTGACCTGTAATACTATTGACAATAGTAATTGACCTGTAATACTATTGACAATAGTAATTGACCTGTAATAATATTGACAATAGTAATTGACCTGTAATACTATTGACAATAGCTACATTGGTGCTCTGTGAAGATGTATTTAGTTTTCGTTTGCGCGGACTTCGTGTTCGGACCGTGAACTTAAATACAATAAAATAACAATTGATTACAACACACGGATATTTAGTTACATTCGCATAGATTCCATTTTAAATAGAATGAACCTACCGTTAAGTAGAATTTGAATACGTGACCACTACTTGGAAATTACATAATTAGTTATTAGGTGAAATGAGATGTAAACAACATGACATAGTTGATAATTAGTAATTCTCAATTACCATTTACTAATTAGTAATTCATAATTATTAATTAGTATCATAAAGTACGTAAGAATATTCTATGTTATTGTTGATTTTCTTATTAATTGATATATAGACATATGGAGTAATTATCTATACAAATATAAATGATGTTATTTCATAAGATAATATATTATTTAACAATTTATTATGTGTTTAATAATGTGTATATATAATATTTAAATATGTGTATGTTTGTTAAATTGATTTCTTTTTTATATATGTCATTAAATATATTTAATTCTGAGATTATTATATTTTAATATTTCGATAAAATGTCAAGAATAAATATATATACAACTTTATAATGATATACAAATAATATAATATAATATTATTTATTTAATATTTTTGAATAACTTTAATGTTAATATATTGTAAATAATATAAGTTGATTAAAATACAGATATTAAATAGATTTACAAATATATGCATCCTATTAACTATATAATAAATTTATACCTTACGATATATATAAACATATATATATATATATAAATTATATGTTTAACAGAATAGATAATATTGATAGATTTCTACGCAGTCCTGGCAGATAAATTGATTATTAAAACGACAACAGAATGAAATTCCAATACGATGCGATCATAGACTGGGCGGTAAATTACTTAGTAGCCAACACGCGTCAACTCCAAACAGATTACTACATTCTCGATCGGTATATCTGATTATCTTTGGCAGTTCGGAAAGGATCACGAACCTAAACAAACACCTTAGGCGCACTACGCACCGATTATAACCGATCCTTTCGAGTACTGTAAATCGTAGCCCGCCTACGCTTGGGGTTACATGCCGAGCTACTGAGCGCACTATACATTTTCTACTTCCGGTATATAATCGAATAGATAAGCCTATACTATCCGCCCACAATCCACCGAATTTCAATCTATTCGACACTACAATCTCCAACTTATCCTGTTTCCCGTCATCGAGCGTTTTTATTGAATCGAAAACTAGTATTACTATATCTAATAAAAGCAATAACGATATAGTAATATATGAGAAGCGAAGACAGTAACAGGGTGTATAGGGATATTAGGAAGGGATATTAGGAAATACAATGCAAGACAGTGGGTGAGTGGAAAATAGTTAGAGGGGAATTATAATGGTGATTATGATGATGAAGGGAGTGGGATATAGAGTGAGAGTGAAGGTGAGAGTCTAGGTGAGAGTGTAGGTGAGAGTGAGAGTGAGATGGAGAGGGAGAGGGAGATGGAGATTGAGATGGAGATGGAGATGGAGATGGAGATGGAGATGGAGAGGGAGAGGGAGAGGGAGAGGGAGAGGGAGAGGGAGAGGGAGAGGGAGAGGGAGAGGGAGAGGGAGAGGGAGAGGGAGAGGGAGAGGGAGAGGGAGAGGGAGAGGGAGAGGGAGAGGGAGAGGGAGAGGGAGAGGGAGAGGGAGAGGGAGAGGGAGAGGGAGAGGGAGAGGGAGAGGGAGAGGGAGAGGGAGAGGAAGAGGGAGAGGGAGAGGGAGAGGGAGAGGGAGAGGGAGAGGGAGAGGGAGAGGGAGAGGGAGAGGGAGAGGGAGAGGGAGAGGGAGAGGGAGAGGGAGAGGGAGAGGGAGAGGGAGAGGGAGAGGGAGAGGGAGAGGGAGAGGGAGAGGGAGAGGGAGAGGGAGAGGGAGAGGGAGAGGGAGAGGGAGAGGGAGAGGGAGAGGGAGATATCAACCATTTATATATTCATACTAACCATTTATTATATATATGTATATATTATACAATAATATATATAATAGGTGTTCGGTTTTATTAATAATATAAATATAGATACATACATATCTATAGGTATATATAGATATATATATATAATATATATATATATATATATACATATATATATCTATATATATATATATATATATATATATATATATATATATATATATATATCTATAGATACAAATATAATCGATTATAAAAAATATGGTATTCGAATATAAATATTTTATACAATAACATTTCATTATTATATATTTAACGTTATTTAATATCGGTAATGTAGCAATGCCAGATACTACATGTCAATTGTTGTATTGGAAAGATTATAAACTCCAAGGCATCCTAAATTTCACAAAGGTATGTTTGTTATAAAAATACATTCTTATTGAAATTGCGATACTTGTAGATTTATTTATAAAGTCATATTATTGTGGGAGGAGGAGCAGAATGAGTCATGAGTGGGTCCACATTAGTCAAGCAATGCGTCATACATTTTGAAACAATTAAATATGATAATCTCAGAGTCTTGCGATATTGTCATTTTGACAAGTTAGATATTATTTATGATAAATGCGCTATTCTTTATAATAAAACATATATTTTATTTAATAAATTCGTTAATCTTTTCGAAGATTGCGATATCGCTTATGATAAATACGATACTAGTTATTATGAGTAAGACATCACATATGATAAATGCGCACCTCGTAACGAATGCGATATTAATGTAAATAAGATATTCATTATGACGAATATGAAATACTTTGATTAAGATATATATATATATATATATATATATATATATATATATATAAAGAGAGTGATATTCGTTATAATATATATTCTATTTATTATATAATTTGTGACTAGTGTGATACGTTATGTGATATTTTTATGAAAATATGATATTCAATCTGATGATTACGATATTATTTATTTTGATGAATACGATTTTATAAATAATAAATCCTATATTCATTTCGAACTCGTGAAACTCTTACGATAAGAATAGTGAGGAGTAAAGTATGTTCTATAATCTGTATATAGACTATACATATATGTGTATGTGAGTTTGTATGTATGTGTGTGTGTGTGTGTGTGTGTGTGTGTGTGTGTGTGAGTATGTGAGTGTGTACATATGGGTATATATATAGGTATATATATATATGTATATGTGTGTGTGTATCTGTGTGTATGTATGTGTGTGTGTTTGTATGTGTGTATGTGTGTGTATATGTGTGTATGTGTGCGTATGTATGTGTGTGTATGTTTGTGTGTGTATGTGTGTGTATGTATGTGTTTGTGTGAGTGTGTATGTGTGAGTGTATGTATGTGTGTGTGTATGTATGTATGTGTGTCTGTGTGTGTCTGTGTGTGTCCGTGTGTAAGAGAGACTAGTCTGTCATTATTTTAAAATTTAATATAAAATATAATTTATACACAAAAATACACACAAATATATGCGGGATGGTATCTCCTTTTCTATGTATATTATATTTATATAATATGAATATATACATTTATTTATATATGGATATATATATATATATATATATATATATATATATATATATATATATATATATCTCGTAGATATTATACCAATATTATCTATAATTCACTCTACATTAATTACCAACTAATTTTAATAATAATTAATAATAAAATTTCCAAACGCACAATTGACATAACGATGTATGACGAATTGTATTTTATTAACATTCTATTAGATATATTTAGATATATTTAGATATATTTGATAGTAATTTTTGTTGATCAATTAATGTATTATATAATTTACTTATTATAGATAGTATTAGATTATTTGATAAAAGTATAACACTGGTGATCTATATATATATATATATATATATATATATATATATATATATATATATATATATATATTATAACTGTGTCATAAAGATAAGTAAATAATAGTTATTATCCTTTTAACAAATATACAATTATATTCATATTTTATTTATTAATGCAAATATTGTATAATATAAAATATAGTTTAACAATAATGTCAACTTTTTCATTAAATTATAAATATTTTAGTTTTAAAATCTTTATTTTTAAAATTAACCACTTTTTTATTCAATTTTTTTAAAATTCAAATTCAAATTTACAAAATAAATGTATTGCTCAATCGATAACGATTGTGGTATGTAATAAAACAATAAATCTATTATATCGATATACCTCTAAATGTATATAGTTTTATAACAATATAAGTATATATTTCTAAATATTAGTGATTAGTTCACAATATATCTTGTAAAATATACTATTCATATAAATATATTATAATATAATATTAATATTATATATATATATATATATATTAAATACATAATTTATATCTTTGAAACTATAGCTAATTCTGGTTTATTTCTAAGCTACATGATATGATAATTCCTACGATCTCTTTTTAATTTATGCTTATAACAAATAAGCAATATTGCTTTCGTATTACGCAAATGCGGATTACATAATACATTGTTGCGTATGCGAACAACAGCCGAACATACTATATAATATACAGTGTATATATATATATATACTGTATATATATACTGTATAGTTAATAATATAGTGCAGCATTATGGTATAGAGCATAAAGCAATGACGTTATGAACATTATGTGTAGCGTATATGTCACGGCCACGGTAAATCCTATCATTATTATACATG
>OZ038314.1:39520948-39558370 GCA_964035775.1 Osedax frankpressi | reverse complement strand
ATGTATAGTGATTCCACGTTCTAATAGTTCTATGAATCCTAGTGAATTATATTAGCCTCTTCATTTACTGATTTAATAAAGTTAACCCACGATATCTGGTTCAGTGATAAACATGATATTTTCCGATTTTATCCGATTTGCATCAATGGTTTCTAAGAAAGAGATCAATCTAGGCATTTGCCGAGAAACTATAAAAAATGCTTATATATGCAAATCTATAGTAGATGATTATAATCATTTAAATTAATATTCGTTGTGTATATTTGTAATATATTATTGTAGTTTGTACATTACTATATTTTTGTTTGATATCGTAAACAATTTGATATATCCTTTAGTTATGGTAATAACTAAAATATAAGCCTATATTTATTAGGGGTGAATTAACACCAGAATGAGCGAGGCACGAACATTTTACTTTGGATATACACGAAATGTAAAATACAGCATCACGTCATCATAACGATATGATTTGTATCAGTAATATTTCGTACAATAGAAAATGAAGAGGTACTATTCTTAAATGAACTAGGAGAATGATATTATTATTATCATAATCGTATAACATCGACTATGAAATTACTTTATAATTTAATAGTATCTGCCGAATCTTTTCAAATGATTGACCTTACCTTTGTTACAGTAATTTAAAAATATGGGCCATTTGATACAATAGTAGATTGCAACTATTGCATTCATTTTCCTGTAAATGTCTGCAGTATTAGTCCCTGATATTTATAAAGAATATTATACCACACCAATTTTGAAGTGTCCTTCTTTAGATCATAACGTCTTGAATAATTAATTTCAGTCTCCCTACTTCCAATATTCCTAAAAGTTATTTTAAGAATAGTCAGCAAATGATTTATAGAAAACTCACTTCAACATTATTATTTACACCGAAAACTGGATGGTTTCGGTCCCTATAGGTACAATATAGGAAACTAAACTAAATTCTGTACTAAATGAAATTCTGTGTTGTTGCGACGAGCAAATTGGAATTAGTTTTACTAGACAATTCTTCTGCTTTTTTCTGCTTCTAGACCATACAATTAAAATGCCCAATTTTTGGTATTATAATAATCTATATATAGAAGCGAATGAGTCTATAAACTGATTTTCTTCACATATAGATCATTGTTTCCCACCAATTCGTGTTAATGGTCAACATTTTTAGATAATATGTACTGTATTTTAGTTCTGGTATTACTTTTATTTATGTATTATATATATTTTACGACTAAAAGAAATGTTTAATTTATTGCCTGGTAGTAAGTAAAATATGTATATATGCAAATGTTATTCAAATATATCTTATTTAAATCATCTGATGATAAGCTCACAAATGCTGTTAATGATGGAAACATTGAATATATCATATTAATATATGTCGTTCTTATCACATTAACTATATATTACACATTAACTCATATTACCTTCTACTACTAAAATACAGCACTCTCATAATCATTAATCTTCATATCCATACTTATCATTAATACTCTATTAATTAAGATTCACAAATTCAATATAAGCTTTAAATAATAACTTATGTTTTGAACAGAAACTTTTATTTAAATGTAAAATAATTAACATTAAGATATTCGTTTATGTAAAAAATTATTCACAACTCATATATGTTTTTTTTAATTTTGTATTCCCTCTTTATTATCCTATAAATATTATCATATAAATATTATCCTACTTTTATTCTCACTACTTCTCTTCTCATTACTTCTCTTATCATTACTTCTCTTCTCACTACTTCTCTTCTCACGACTTCTCATCTTATTACTTTTCTCCTCATTACTTCTCTTCCCAATACTAATCTTCTCATTACTTCTCTTCTCACTACTAATCTTCTCACTACTTCTCTTCTCACTACTTATCTGTTTACTATTTAACTTAACGCAACCTCAATCTTTACCTCTCCTCATCATCCAACTATTTTGCTCTCCGAGCATTGCTAAAGAGATTAGACTCACCTCGCCATAATAAATTACGGCACGAAGTCTAAAATGTCTATTTCTAGCATCCCTTACCTAGAATATGCTGCCACAGATTTTCAGATAAACCAGTTTCCATCCAACATTCAGGAAGAAGTCGTTACTCACCGCTCATCAAATTTAATTGTTCGTCATTTTGTTCTCGAACCATTATTATTAAACTTTTATTTACCATCATTCCTACCACATTTCAGAAATAATATTATATTTAAGCGTTAAATAAACAATTCTAGTACAGTAGTTACCTTATTTTAGCGATATTTATCATTATATATATTTATAATTATATATAGCTCATTTATAGTTTTATAATTATATATAGCTAGATTCATAATGTTCTAATAAAGAATTTCTTAATACAAGAAAAAAGAAAATTAATATTTAATTAGAATTTATAAATACAAAATAATTATCTTAAATATTTAGAAGGAATAATATCACAACTTTTAAAAATGACTCCCATTTTTTATATATATCTATATGACTTTCTTTCGTAATAATTTTCAGAACTGTACTTTATTAATAGAGTATTTGATTTTAATCAATATAGTTCATATATTTATAATAAAGTTTTGTTACATATTTATGAAATAAATTAAATTGAAACTGGAAATAATATATTTTGTTATAAAATCATATAGGAGTTTATGATAATTATAGCAATTGCGTTCAAATCCGTTATATTATATATATATATATATATATATGTTATAAGTTATAGTAGCTATTAATTATAGAGTATATGCATTCATTTTTTTAAAATTATGGTATCAATTTATAAAATCGTGTATTGGATATATTCAGCCAAAGAATTTATATATTAACACTTTTTTATTTGATATTGTTTCATATAGACAATTTATAAATTTATTATCTGCAATTTTCTTATATTGATAGTTAAATATATATTACAATATAATATTTATAGATATACTTATATAAGTATATATATTTATATAAGTATATCTATAGGTATTATATATATATATATATATATATATATATATATATATACATTCTTGTATATGAATTTATTTATCAAAGTTATTATAAAATAATTCCAATAAAATATTTTATTTAATAGTTATTGTAATCAAATAAGCGTATTTATTAAATAGTTATAATTATATTATACTTATAAGTATGCATATATACAAACTTATATATGAATTTATTAATCAAAGTTATTATAAAATAGTTCCTATAAAATATGTTATGATAGTTATTGTAATCAAATAAGTTTATTTAATAAATAAATATAAATACATATTTACATATATTTTAATATTATATATATATATATATATATGTATATGCGTGTGTGTCTATGTGTATGTATATATATACTATACATAATTTATATAAATAAAATAGTAAAGATAAAAAATATTATTTATAATAATTTATACTCAAAATAATTGTAGGCTTGTAGCAAAATAATGATAATCTCAAATACTAAAAAAATTCTTATATTTTAATAATTATATTATTCTAAATTATAATAATTATATTATTCTAAATTATAATATTGTAAAAATGTGTATAATTTTTCGTGAACACGAAGAAGGCCGATGAACTTAAAAATCTTCAGATCGACAAAGTGAACATCCGATTACAAATTCAACATCTTTCTCCGGGTGGTTGATCTTCAAAGGGCACTTTCCACTTAATTGTATTATACCCTTATTTGGCATATGTACTGTAATCGATTAGAATAATAAATAATAAATGTATTTATACAAATAACTTTAGTTATGTATATAATTATATGACAATAACGAACATATATAGAAATAACCAAGATTACCTTGGGAAGGACTACTAAAATATATTCTGTTTAATTAATGTATATTTAGTAACTATATGTACACATTATTACATTATTAGTTGATTTAGTTTTGATTTAGGGTATATCTAGCTGTCAATTACACTTTTATATGACGTGTCTATCAAGACTTGTAAATATTATGATATATTTACTATATATATAGTTTAATATTTTACTATAAATATATCTTGATTTGAAACTATATATTACATATTTAATGACTAAAATTACAACAATTGCATATATCATTAAATGGTTATCTAAAATATATATACAAGAAAATAAGAATATTTATATGTATTTTCTCACCGATATAATTTAAACAATTAAATATAACACATACATACTAATATATTCTTATAAATGAAAAAATTGTATATATTCTATATGTATGTACAATTTAATGCATGACATTGACAATATATTATAAATTATAATACAAAATATTGAACAAATTTGGATTAATTTATATAATCTGAATATGATTAATTTAATATAATTTAATATTATAATAACAAAAATAAGTAATCTATTATGGTATATAGCATATATATATATAGAATACAAATTAGATTTTACATAGTTAATTTATTAAATATATTATCTACATCTATTTCAAAATAATTTTGTTTCCATATTAGGGAATCTTTCGTTTAATAATATAAATTATAAAGTTAATAATATATATTATAAGATTCATGATAAATATGATTACCGATATTATGATATCATTTCTTGACTTATTTCTAAATAATTATGCTATGGTTTTGTAAATGCTAATCAAATATGTTCTATCATTATATGAATATGTATTATATGTAATTACTAAATGGAACTGTTATAAAATAAAATACCATTTGAATATATATATATATATATATATATATATATATATATATATACATATATATATATATCTTAGATAATAACATTATAATAAATCAAATTATTTTAGTGTTTTAACTATATTATTTGCTATAAAATTTTAAAATTAAATTAAAAGTAATAACCTTTGGGACATTTCAGATTATTGCTTGGAGATATTCCATGGCATAACTTACAAAATCTGACACCATTACAATCAAATAAAGCTTCACTGCAACAATATCTACATTTGTAAATAAGATGATTTCTGCCATGTCTGTTGCATACCTATTGACAAAGTCAAAGCATAGTATTTCTATGTGCTTATCATGAATTTTAATATTAATATTAATAATTCACATGAGTTTAATAACAAAATGTATCATTAATAAATTTTAAATTTCGATGATACTAAATTGGGTGGTTTCTATAAAACAGTATGAAATTGTATTTGAATATTTCTACGGGGTATACTTGTAAACTAAAGTTTGACTCTGATTACCAATTTAGCTGGACGTCTATCTATTATATATCACAGTAGCGTAATGTTAACATAAGCAAGATAATAAAGCTTTTTTTTAAGTTATTAAATTGTATAGAAATTGTTAGTATTTTTTATACTTAGTTTATAGTAATATATGTAATATAATAGCCAATATTTCCATGGATAATATGTTAATGTTAATTTTATGTTAATGTTATATTTATATAAAAACAGCGTAATTAAATATTTTAGTATAACATGGACATAAATAAATAATTTCATTATGGTATAGTTCATTATGGTATAATTTGTTTATGATATAGTTCTCTTTTTTGGTAATCTTAGATGTCAACATAATATGATATCATAATAATTGATAATTTGTATTAGAAATCCTGAGTCCGTGTACTTTTAAAGGTAAAATTGATATTAGCCTTGATATTAACGGACTGACAGGAAGCACATAACAGGCTTTCTTTAGCGGTAGGCTTCAATGTTTCCGCACAAGATAAATGCCCTCCAAAGTATGCTTTTTTACACGTGTGACATTGGTAATAGGCGTACATTGTTAAAGGATCTCTGCTCGGAAAAGTAAAGAGGTAAAATAAATGTTTACCTGATTAAGAATTCAGTTATTTTAGATCGAATGAAAAATGTTATTTCATGATCATCAAATTCGTTTGATCAATTTATCACGAGGTTTCAAGAATAATCGTCAAGTGAAAGAGGTAATTAATGAACAATGTATGATACCATTATAGCCTCAGTTTAATAATGACTGTTAATTAATTAATATTAATAAACCATAACTGTACATATACTAAATTCGAATAAATGTATAATGAAATAGCAATCAGTATATCGAGGTTCAAATTGAATCGATAAATAATGAATTTGTATTTTATTTATATAAATACATATTTTGTTATTATTTACGTTTAGCGTATATTTGTACAATGTTATAGTAATTTATATTGTAAAACATATTTTAATACAATAATAATATTGGTATTGATTAATTTAATTATTATCATTAATTATTACATGGAAGATCATTTCTAACAAATATCAGTTATTTATAAAATATTAATAATAATGAGGTATTATACTCTGTTACACATACATCATATATATATATATATATATATATATATATATATATATATATATATATATATATATATTAAAATCTGTATCTTTATGAGTCACAGAACATACTACGGTATTCTATATGACCTTCAACCTACTACTTGTACCGTGTACAAATATAATGGCTAGAACTGTACTTTCGAAGTAAATTCGTTACATATTATTACGTAGGAATATTTACGTTATATAGCGTATGCAAACCATTGATTCCACGACACTCTCACCAACTATACGATATCACGTTATTTACTCTCTAGTAGCTGCAATATCTGCCCGATCTGACATACGTCATTAAATGTCATTTTATATAATGCAGTGTCCGTGTCACATAATAAATAAGTTATATAACATGGTTATGTAATATTCGAAGCTATACCTCAAGTGATTTTACTATATATAGTTCATGTATACATGAAGTATTCATGTAGTTCATGTATACATGAACTCTACCGAATTAGGTAGGTAGTAGTTACAGTATTATACTTACTGGGACTAAGTATATACAAACAAATACATTTAAACTATAAACCAGATACATTATGAATGAAATCAGCTATTTACGTAATAAACGTCGTAACGTAATACACTATTTACGTAAATAGACTGTTTACGTAATAAGTACTTTTAGATAACACCACAAACAGAACATTTGTTTATACAGAAATAAATATAGAGTATACTAATTATATCTAATGTGGTATTGGTAACTTTATATAGTACTCCATATATGGAGTCAACACATATAGTGTAGGCAATAGTGTATATGGTATAGGTTTATTATATATATATATGTTTATTAGGAATATAAGACAATCGTTGTAAAAAACAATGGGATGATAAGAGAATAGAAGATAACCAATTGTAAAATGCTAGCTTGTTAATGTTATTGTAATATAACTTTCAAAATAATTAAAAAATAGAATATTACATACTTTTTTTTTCAACGCTACAATAATTATTATCATATCAGTTATTAATTTATAATATTAAAAATATACACATAATATAACATATACATATATAATTATAATAGTTATAGATTATTTCTAACTTAGATAGATTCGTTTTCTCGTATGACAATCTCAAATTAGCTTTCCTTTTAACTTCCATTTTCATTTGAATGATTGGTTTCATGAGGTAATCCAAACTTTGGTGCTTAATATCATTCTATATTGATTATTAGTGAAGTTATTCGATTATATTTGAAGTTACGCGGTTACTACTTGATTAACTAATATATATATATATATATATATATATATATAGTAAAGAGTGTTATAATAATTTAATTTAAAAACTTTTTTTAGCATTTTTTTTTAAATAAAAATCATATCATACTCTTGATAACCTGAATACATACGCAATGCATGATAATAATGTGTATCAATAGGATACACTTAGTAAAATTAATGTGAATCAATTTCCTTTACTAATGATTTAGTAGATTAATATAGTTTACTATATATACTATTGTTTTTCAAATATATATCATAATAACTATACTATTGTTTACAAATATATAGCAATACTATCTATACTATAGATTAAAAATATATAGCAATACTATCTACTAATGTATGTCCAAGAATATATGTTTAATAGTAGTTACATGACGTGGAGTACATGGGTACATGAGTACTTGGGTAACCTTGCAAAGTGGACACTGAGAAAATCTGAAGGAGATCTCTAGTCCAGGCCATCCATTGGTCAGTAGTTCAACAATGCATTGTTTGTGAAATTCATGGCCGCAATTTAATTTGATTTTCTGACCAATTTATAGAATTAAATATCATACTACTATATATATATAAATATTAATCATTAGTTTAATTATTATTTCTCATCTGATTTGATTATAAACAATTGTTTCCGTATATTACACGTGACTTGCAACTGGTGTTCGTTTGCTCTAGTTGACTTTCAGAGAGGGTGCTACTGGAATAATATAACATCTAAAACCTTAAGGGGTGTAATGTTGAAAATGCATATTGAACATAGGTTTCCTTCGGCAACTTTAGAACGACGAAGTCTGGCAATGGTTGTCTGCGAAGCACAAATATTATTTAATAGTTTGTAAGTGTTTGGCGAGTTCTTAATAATATTAATGTTTTTAATAACTTATCTTTATAAATATCGACAATACATCTATTTATATATTATATATATATATAATATATAAATATACCTATAGTTATTATATATAATGTAACTTACTATTTGAAGTGTATCCATGTTATAAATCTATATGTACATACTATGTACAATGCTATATTAAGACTACTCCTGTTCAGAAGTAATATACTATACTATTATATATAATGAAACAGTTCTATCAAATATATAAACTATTACTATATATACGGTATACATTTACCTTTTATATATACTTTTTCAAATGACCAATGGGATTATCCTCTCTAATCACATGATTTATTTCTAATGAGAAATATACTTCTTATTTATAAAGCGAATTATTTGATTTAATTATATAAATTATCATTTCACAAGGTTCATAAAAATGTGTAATTTAAAATTGTAAACTTAGCTATTAAGCTACTTATTATTATACTATATTAGTACAATTAGTATAGTTAACTATAGATTAATGATTTTTAAAACTCACATTTGATTAAAATTTAATATATTTATATACTGCAAAATAAGAACGAAGTCTTAACTATCTATTAAAATATCCAACATAAACATGGAAATCAAAGTTATAATATATTACATATATATATATATATATATATCATATGTGATTACGATATCATCAATGTTATTGATGCCGGGATATATTATATTAATGTACAGTTGTAATTATTCTAAATATACAAATTGTTTAAGTTATAAATGTAATACTTTGTTATCTATTACCGGTTATGGATTATATTAACTATTGCTATATATAGGAAATACTATACATTTATATCATACATGAGAATACAAATAAGCATATTTATGTGTGTATAATACAGACACATAACTTCGATAGACTTTGAAATAAATATATTGTTTTTTAATATGAGTCATAACCTGTTATAACAAATGATAACTATCTATTATTATTTTACATAATCTTAACCAACAACTCATCTTGTTTCATTATAAATTTATGATATACTTTAAATGTACCCTCAACAACCTCAGACAATGTGGTTGTGCTCAGTGTTCTCTCGGAGTCGGATTACATAACAATAAAGTACAATATTATTCTGAATCACATTATATAAATTTATATTCATATTATAATTTTGTATTTCTATAAAGAAACAAATCAAATATTTCATTAATTACATAAATGAATGTAACTATTATTCTTAAAGTATTAATACTTAATTTTGATTATAATATTATTAATAGAATATATTCTTGTACTTGTACAATTATTAATATTATCTAGTATTATAACGTATTTAAAATTATAATTAATAAAAATTAAAAATGATTGATCGCGAATATAATATTTATTTAATATAATGAACAATGGACATCCGATATAATAATTATATTCATAGGAATAACACGTACGTTATATAGAATATAGTATATTTAATTGCATCATATATGTTGAATATTCAGTTTATTATTTACCATAGACAAATCCTGATATGACATATTATTTCATTTCTACATATTACTTTATAATTAAATTAAATTGAAATGTATTTTGTATTTATATAGGCAAGTAATGACGTACGCATTTTACTTGTATTTACTAAAATGATGTATTCATTTTTAAACGCTAATTAAAATACTAGTGAATACACACAACGAACTATCTGGTAAGTGTATTGCCAAATATGGAGTTACTGGCATTTTTGGAGCCGCCTTTGTTTACGGGATGCTGACGTTTGGCTAACACCTCAGGCAGTATGTTACTGTCGATACCCAAGTAGAAATGATCACCATTCTTGAATTTCTGTTCGCCCATTGTCTCCTTGGGAAACGACGGATGTAACTTGTCTACCAAGTTCTGCGATTTGAAGACGCGCCACCCAGAGTCCGGAAGGTTGAAGGCATTTTTAACCTATAAGAAGATGTACAATTGGTGACCATCGGAAAACTTCAAGAACGATGTAGATGTTTTATTATATACGTTAATATTACTTATTATATGTATTGGTTATACTTTATATATTTAAATTGTAGGTATTTTTATTTTTGAATAATTCCAATCATAAAATATAATGGTTATATCATTTATGGTAATTACTATTAATTAAAGGTAATTTCATTATTTAAATTATGTAATAAAATTATACATACATAATATTCAGGATGAAGAATTTATTTATTATTATTATATTTAGATAGTAATTACATGAATCTATTTTCTGTAACATTATACTAATATTATAAAATATTATTTAATCATAAAATACTTTCAAACAACTAAAATATATAAATATACCACGTATTAAGTATTACTTTACATTCCTTTAAATATAACTATTTATATATATATATATATATATATATATATATATATATATATAAGAAATAATTCAGGGTATTTTAAATATGATACTAAAAATGTAATTCATTTGTAAATATACTGTACATATAAATATATATGTAAATATTCTATTTAGATTAATTACAACATTCAAATAGTTAATATATATATATATATATATTACTAATATTTTATAATCGGGATTATATGTTTAACATGTCTATAATATGTGTAAACAAATTATATAATTAGTATAATAAACAATAAATAGTAAAAATATAACCTTTTTGATAAACTCCATTATAGTTGTTTTTGAATTAAAACTTATGTTCTTATTTCCCAGATGCGCACATTTTACACTTATCGTCATAATCTTAAATCAATATTAGGTATCAAATAATTGTAACATACATAACATACATGTATCATATATTAAATATATTTAAAATAATTATCATATTACGTAAATATTATAACAGTTCATTCGTAGTATTCAAGTAATTAAACTTTAATATATACATTTAATAATATAAAATATATATTTATATTTAAAATAGATTAATATGAAACAATATTATATTAACTTCATTAATAATTCATTAAAAATTAGTAATTATTAATTGGGTTAATCTATTATTATTTAATACTTAATTACATTATTAACATTTTTATATAACTAACAATATTTGATGCATTTGGAGGCATATTTGTAAATATACGTATTTTCAAAATAAGTTTATTAAAAATATATCTCCTAGTGATACAACATAAACATTTATTCTTTATTTAGTTTATTTCCGAAATATCTCCTAGTGATAAAAAATAAACAATAATATGTTATTGTGGATTTTATCATATTGTAAATTTTCTATTGGCTAATTATATTTTATTATTATTGAACAAAGATTTTAATGATTACAACTCTCAATAGATATTATTAAATCTCTATTAAAATAACTTATATATCTTTGATATGTTAACTATAAAAAGATTAGTTATATATACTAAAAATATTATAAAAATATAAATATATTATCATGTATATCATAATTTTTAATTTTATACTAATATTTAATATACATTATTTTATTTATTGAAAACATGAAAACCAAAATAACGAATTACATAAACATAATATTTAATTCAATTATATTTTAGCTTATTAAACAAATAAAACCAGATATAGAAAAATAAATGTGAATAAAAGATAGAAAATATTGCTGATTTTATAAATAATATTCTATATTTCTTTCTTTTTATATTAATAATAACTGGAAACTGGTTATATCAATGTGATATTTGTAAAGCTATATTTGGTTTAATTAATATCTAATGCATATTTAAATATATATATATATTTATGTTCAAATGATAAACTAACATAAGTA
This sequence comes from Osedax frankpressi, assembly GCA_964035775.1. NCBI lineage: Eukaryota > Metazoa > Annelida > Polychaeta > Sabellida > Siboglinidae > Osedax > Osedax frankpressi. The sequence goes on along the minus strand of OZ038314.1, from coordinate 39,546,192 downwards.
TTATAATTATCATTATGGTATAAATAACATGCCATAACATGCCGTACAAAGTAAATAGTTTACGCTTGACAAGTAATGTCTATAATTAATATACTAAGATACGTTATGCCACTCTACCTAATAGTAACTAATAATACATTAAAATTGCTTATAATTTTTAAGAAATCCCACAAATTATTTTCATATTTTTCAAGCTGATTATAAAGACATATACTTAGCAACATTTCCGAAATATAATATGATATACGTATATTATTACATGTCTTTTAGCAGGAAAATCATTATGAATATTATAAACGGAATAAATTATAAATGAACAATTACTTAAATGTTTATAATTTGACCTATAATTGACAATTGACTATTTTCATTAAAAGGTAACACTAGAATAGGTTTAACTCTATAAAGTAATAACTAGTGGTGAATAATTAAGTATCCGGAGAAGTATGATTCGTAATCTAAAGAATGGGTTTATTTACAAGTTCAGTATTTATTTTAAAATACAACTATTGTGCTCTAATTATAATTACAAGTTTACTTAGAAGTAAGTATATATATTTATTTATATTCTATCATATATTTTAAAATATATTAGAGTTAGATTAATTATTTATATATATAATCAATGATGTATTATATACAATATGGATACTCTAAGGATTATAATACCTAAGATTATTTGATTCTTCACGATAATATAATACTTTTATATAATATTATTGTGGTACATAGAAACACATAAAAACTTCAATTCATCACAACTATTTATTTTCCCATATTATATAATTGTTATGTAAAAACGTCGACATATATAAATATATTGCCACGACTAAGTACACTTTTAATAATGTGCAATATTGATATTGGTTTGAATTTGCAGATGATACTATTTTTGTATCTGCTGTAGGTTCATTTAATCTTCTCTTTGGAAGTTCAGTCCCTGGTGGAAATAAGATATAATACAATAATATATATTAGTATAAATGAGTTAATTTTAATAATTATTTTTATTAAGATGTATTTTATATTAAGATGTATTTAAAAAATGTAAACATAGTTGATTAATAAACATCAATTGATTTAAATAAATTAGTAACTAATTATTTATGGTGATTTTTAAGTAACCTGGTTTCACGGAACATTTATACGGGTCTCCAGTATAAGATTTGTAATTCAGCCAAAACTCTTGAATCAATGTATCGCAATGGAAAATGGGATACATACATACGACATACAATTCGAAATTACTGTAAAGTAGAGTGATGTAATGAAGGAGAAATCAAATGAAACTTATATAATTTATTATTATATTAATTATTTATTAGAGTGCATACTGAATGATATAATCAGCATAAATAGTAATAGTGAAAAATAATGATATATCTTATATTTAAAAATACGGATATTTTAATGTATATTTTAGTACAATTGGTATTAACTCAAATTACATTAAAAGTAATATTCTACATGAATAATACGACAATATTTTTTAAATCAGTTACCGAATTATGATTTCTAAATGTGTTAATATAATATTTTATAATCCAAATTTCTAAATATAATATTTCTATTAATGTGACTCTTAATAATATAATAATAATATTACTATTACATGCGAAGTATTCGATATGTTCGAATATCATATTCAAGTTACACAATATATTTAAACGAAACATGAGTAATGGAAGTATTAACTCATAAACAGTTATATTTCTAATCGAGTATATTATGTATCACGTAATTTAACAATGTTTACAATTTTAAGTAAACACTTTGAATTATTTACAGACTTACCCTATTGATATATCAATATATCCATTATATATATCTTACTATACATACCTAATAGATATTACATAGTCGGATATAACAAATTAATCATATGCTATAATAAGTTAGTTGTATCGCATATAGAAGTACTGGTTCAATTATACGGAATTATAACTAAGTAAAGCAAAACTATTTATTATATGATCTAATTGAAAGTACTTAAAATGATATTAAAAAGTGTTTTTTGGAAACCGACATTATGCTTTTAATATAATATTAATATAATATAATATTAATATATGATACATTATATTTAATAAACTCGTATATCAATTTTCTAGAAATAATGCTTTTATTTATTCTGTTACCATCATATTATTTCATTTCATTTTTATTTATTATATATTTATTTATCTATTATAAAAAATAATCTATTGTTTTGTTTTATCTTATCTTCGAGTGATACATAATAAGGGTCGGCGTAACCTTCGTTTTGAGATATTGAGCATGTAATGTCATATTTGTTATAATAATAATAATGTTGTGAATATATAATAATTATATATTTTTATATATTGCAGAAATGTGTAGCCCACAAGAATGCTGATAATGTTTGGAAGGAGGAACACAAAGCTGATTGTTGTAAAAACTATAGCGGATATTCTGGTGGCATGGAGGTAAATACTTATATAGTAATATGTTTGATCATTTATAATCATTTGATATAAATAATAGGTTTATGCTGCAGAATTAATTTGGGCACGCTCTTTAGAAGTATGGTCTCCGTTATTCTACGATACTTTCTGATGGTGACGGAAAAGCACATGGGAAGGTGAATGGTCATACTTAATTGGTCAGCAAGGAAGAGTTCATTAAGCATGTGCATAATAAGGCAAGTAAAGAGCTACATCTAGTTATGGTGCTGGAAGTGCAGATTTGTAATATTTTGTTAACTATTTTTTAATATTATTTCTATTATTAATATAAATATTAAGAGTATGAATCGGTAATCTATTTTTTCATTTTATGAGGATTTATATAATCTCGGATTTAAAAATATAATTAATTGATTAATTTCATATTCGAGAAGATCATTTTTGATTAATGATCATCGTAAATTACACAATGAATATAATTATTTCTAATTAAATTAATATAATATAAATTTACAATATAATATAATATAAATATAATTAATTTATAATTGAATTAACATAATATAAATTGCTTAAATATAAAATGCATATTTAATTTTACACATGAATGGCTCATGATTACTTACCATATATAATATTAATAATGTAGTATTATATATAAAAGTTTCTCTATGGGTAGGTGTTATTTAAAATCAATAAATTATTATTTCTACTAAATACCATAATCTTATCATAATAGTGAGGATAATATAATTGAATAAAACGAGTTTGATAAATACAAAATAAAAGTTATATTCATATGTAGAACAATGAATACGAAAACAATATAAAACATGTATCAGATAAAAATCAGAATACAAATAAAGTCATATTTCAAAGAGTTTATCATCATCAATGTTATCATATGTTATCATCGTAAGCTTTTTCAATTGAGGAATTGTCTTTATTTGGTATTTTCAGTAGTAGTTTATTTTAATCTTACCTAACTGTGATATTTCTTTATATAAATAAGGAGTGCATATTATTTCTACGGTGCTATCGTCGAATATTATTTATTTGATTGTCAAGATCTTGAAACAGTGCTTTTCAACCTTACAAAAGAAAGAAAACTTTAAAAATAGTATGATATTCGTATGTAAAATGACGAGATTTTAAAATTGAACTAAACATGATAAAGTAACTTTGAATAATTGCATAAGGATTAGTTTTAATTGAACATATCGGAAACATAACTTACCACTAACCGATTGGAATAACTAAATATTTAACATTTAATTTTTGGGACTATTTTTCGACTATAACTTGAACTAAAGGTTCAATAAATTGAGTTTACGCTCGTAAACTATTTATAATAGTAAAATATTTAAATTGTCCATGATTGAATACAATACAATCTACTTAATATTGACTGTTAATAATATTAGTTATTAGTTGGTTTGATAGAAGATATGAAAATATAAAATCATATTTAATGAGTAATAATGTAGTGTATATAATAAATTGTATTTTTTGCACAATATCCACTTCCTATAACTTACTATATATGCTTATTGTATAAAGAATATATTCAAATTATCCTATTAAAATGGTTATTTTAACTTTCATATATCTAATATTACGTATATAACATATATTACATAACCATGCTAATACGTAAAAAAAGAATGTGTTATACACCGGATATAATCAACAAAGCATATTAGGATTTACCGGAAAAGATTTGGTTAGAAACTTATTACGGATAATTACAATTAACACCACCCAAGTGTTACTTTCTTGAATTAGGACCAACAATGGAGTATCCAGTGTATTTTTACACATAGTCAGTAATCAATAGCGTAATGGTGATCTAGAATTTCGCTCTCGTAAAATTAATTAATACTGCATATCGTATTTTATAATATGTGATATTCCTGAAACATATAGTCAACATCAAATACGTTACAAACTATTTTATTAAAATTGAATTCAACTGAATAAGAAACGTCAACATATGGAACACGTGAACGCATAAATTATTTATATTTATATAAATTTGCGCATATAATATGTATAACAGCTATAGCAGAGAAATAATAAAAATATATGACAGATTTTAGATCAAATATCAAATATTATAAATATAAAATAACATCTTTTAATCATTTTGTTAATAAGTTAATTAGCGTTGTAAATATATCTATATATATATATATTTAAAAGTAAATTTCATAAATTAATATATGAGAAATTTAGAGATGTTGATTTTAAGGAAATCTATTTGATAATGTTATTATAGTCCAATTACAAATTATAAATATAGTTAACTATTCTTAACATTAATCAAGATTTTTTGTTAGTTTTAGTATATACATAAGAAAACTAATATATGATATTAAATATATAAATAGAATACTATAATGTAATTACCATATATTGGTATTTCCTCAAATTTGCATCTTCATGATATCAATGCCATCAAATAATACTAAGATATATAAACATATATATATATATATATATATATATATATATATATATATATGTGTATATATATATATATATATATATATATATATATATGCATATATGCATACAGTTTTATATTAAACGTTTAAATAGTCGAATATATGAAAAAAAATTATTATTTAAAGGATACTATAGTTATAAAATTATAGATGATAAAATGACAATAACTTAAATGCTTTGTATGAATTCAGAATGTTATATACAATTGTTTCTTATTTACAAATAGTTGTAACTGGCTGAGTCCCCAATAATTGATGTGAAACACAAGTGAAGTTACTGCTAAGATAATTTGTAAGAAAGAATACATTGTTATAAACCTTTTACTAAAAAGGCAGTGATTATTGGTGTTTTCTTAAAATTCAGAGAATATATATTAAATTTCTAATATCAGTAAATTTCTAAGTATATAAAATTACAAAATCTATAGTTTAGCTGGATATAGATTTCCATCTCGTCAATATATTGTATTATTACATCCATATGCGTATATATATATATTATAGAGTGTAGAGTGTAGTGTACAGTACAGTGTAGGGTATACAGTATACAGTGTACAGTGTAGGGTACAGTACATGGCATATGACACGCAATACATACGGACACATACGGACACATATACGAACAGACACACACATACATACACACACACACACACACACACACACACATACACACATACACACACACACACATACACACACACACACACACACACACACACACACACACACACACACACACACACACACACACACACATACACATATATATATATATATAACTTATATAATCTATTCATGACATCTGTGATGTGTGATCAGTTATTCTGTTGGGTGGCCGTTAATCTAATTAACACATGTCCGCCATCTATTGGCAATGTACACAGTACACAAGTATTGTATTCACGGTACACAAGTACTGTATTCACGGTACATAAGTACTGTATTCACGGTACATAAGTACTGTATTCACGGTACACAAGTACTGTATTCACGGTACATAAGTACTGTATTCACGGTACATAAGTACTGTATTCACGTACATAAGTACTGTATTCACGGTACATAAGTACTGTATTCACGGTACATAAGTACTGTATTCACGGTACATAAGTACTGTATTCACGGTACATAAGTACTGTATTCACCGCATTCACAGTACATAAGTACTGTATTCACAGTACATAAGTACTGTATTCACGGTACACAAGTACTGTATTCACGGTACATAAGTACTGTATTCACCGCATTCACAGTACATAAGTACTGTATTCACAGTACATAAATACTGTATTCACCGTACATAAGTACCATTTTCATCGTATTCAGAATACATAAGTACCGTATTCACCGTATTCAACATACTTAAATACCGTATTCATCATAAACGGGTACCGAATTCACCGTATTCACCATACCTAAGTACTGTATTCACCGTATTCACCGTACACAAGTACCGTATTCACCGTACAAAATTACCAGATGCAAGGTATTCAATTGAATCCCCGCACAAGGGGAAATATATTCGCTTTGCATTATATGCTGTTTATTTCTTAGCCGTGAGTGTAAATAAACAGATAGAGAGATGAGCTGTTCTAAATATAGATTTTATTGTTATCGTGTCTACTTCCTCCCGCTTGTTCTACAATAGTAATTACTATAGTAATTGTTTTACTTTTTAAAACATTGCCTCTATAGTTTGTAGACGAGAATATATATATATATATATATATATATATATATATATATATATATATATATATATATTGATTACCTGCAGATCTGAGGGTATTCGCCGATATCTTCCCTGGTGAGGATGCGGGTGGTGATGGCGGACAGATAGACATTACACCTTCAATGATGAGTAAGTTATGGAGGTGTGTATATGGTGAGAAGTGGAGAATGACGGGAGGGAGAGTGAAACATTGTTAATGAGGGGGGGAAGGATGTATTTGCGGAGAGTATTGGGAGATATGAATTCTTACTCATTTATAACTCGGGTTACCGTTAGTTTATGGTATTTTGATATCAGTAACGTGAGATAACATATATTTGATGTTTGATATGGCATGCCATTGTATCTATGATAATAATACATGACCATATATACACACTACGTCATACCCACATCCATACTTTAACACCGACTCATCAAACTACTCACCATAAGTACTCCACACACCGACCCTCTCTACCCCACATATTCACACACCCACACACCCACATATCCACTCATATGTTCGCACACTCATATTTCCACAGATATATAATCTTAGACCTAAATACAACTAAAAAAACAAAAAACTACACAACCAAGCCTCTTAGCAGTTTCCCACACACACACCCCTAAACCCTGACGCACTCGCATACATACCCTTCCATTCATCACCAAATAACCATACCCCACACACCCATACGCACACCCTTCAACCCACAATCAAATAACCGTACCTCCACCCACCCACACATACACCCTTCCACCCACTACCAAATAACCGTACCCCACACACCTACACTCACACCCGTATATCCACAAACCCACACATCCACATAACCATACGCTCTTGTCTAAATATCCACAGCAGATAACCTCTCAACTCTATATAATACCCAAGTCAAACACCTAATCAAACACATTACCTGAAGCGTATAAAGATATATATTCCTGTTCCGTATCTCTCCCTTGTCCCGTATAATAACAATGTGTCCTTCCTTAACTCACCCGTTCAGAATCACTACGGCTTCCTGGAGTTCCCTCCAATCGCATTTCAATTCGTCCGTTTGCCCAGGCTTGCAAATCAGCAACAGCAACAACAATAACATCCGGGGTACTAGGTGTATCAAAACATTTGCCATGTGATAGCGACTTGGCAGATCGTCAGATAATCGGACTAGAAATTGCCGTAAACTGGACCATTCATGCACTGGACATTATTATGTAGATTTCAAGCCGAGGTCGGCTAGAAGTAAAAATAGGTCTATTGAGATCATATCGTCATAGAGGTCAAGCTGAAATTAATTTTAAGCGGAAAGAAAGTGAAGTCAGTTAGATGTAGAGGAAAACATAAGGTTATTTCGTTAGAGGTCAAACATAGATCAGTTAAATCAGGAGTTCAAACTAGGTGAATTTGTATAGATTTGTATTTGTACCGGTAGTTGATTAAACTATGTCTAAGTATATTCACATATAGTAACTATATATATCAAACCGAGGTTGATTTAGTTTTCAAACGGACATCCAGGTGAGTCGACGAATAGTTTGCTTCTCGGTAGAAAATCAGCTATAATAGATAATAAAGTAATTCTCTGTGAAAACTATAGAGGAATGTATAACTGTAAACTATATACGGTAAATTGTACATTGTACTGTGTATAATATACACTGTACAATGTACACTGTACACTGTACAATGTACACTGTACAATGTACACTGTACAATGTACACTGTACAATGTACACTGTACAATGTACACTGTACAATGTACACTGTACAATGTACACTGTACAATGTACACTGTACAATGTACACTGTACAATGTACACTGTACAATGTACACTGTACAATGTACACTGTACAATGTACACTGTACAATGTACACTGTACAATGTACACTGTACAATGTACACTGTACAATGTACACTGTACAATGTACACTGTACAATGTACACTGTACAATGTACACTGTACAATGTACACTGTACAATGTACACTGTACAATGTACACTGTACAATGTACACTGTACAATGTACACTGTACAATGTACACTGTACAATGTACACTGTACAATGTACACTGTACAATGTACACTGTACAATGTACACTGTACAATGTACACTGTACAATGTACAATGTACACTGTACACTGTACAATGTACACTGTACAATGTACACTGTACAATGTATACTGTACAATGTACACGGTACAATGTACACTATACAATGTATACTGTACATTGTACCACATATATGTTATATTTACTATACGTTATATTAGTGCATGGTGGTGAGTGAAGATGATGTAATGTAATGTAAAATAAACATATAGTTCAATCTAGCCGATCAATTAATTAGCTATTACTTAATTATCAGTATTTAAATATTGCTAATTTGACATTATCTGGACATGACTAGGGAAAATGTTGTAATTTACTGATAATTGCATATATTGATCATAAGTGTAGAATATATATAATAACACACGCACACACATGCACACACTTACACACACATGCACAAACATACATATATATACACAAAAACAAATACATAAACATACACATATGTACATATATATATATATATACCAACAAATAAATAAATATATATATATATATTAGAATTACTAATTCTAATAATCAAATACTCTGAAAATTTTGTTGTTATAATATATTGTCAAACGATAGCATATTTAATAAATGTGCTATGAATTAATGTTAGTATATTTATTTATATTATTAAAATATATATATATATATATATATATATATATATATATATATTGCATATACATATATTTTAAATTTTCACAAATGATATACTAAATTTTTATCACTACTACATATATGTACTACTGTATATATATATATATATATATATATATATATATAAATATATATATACAGAAGATTTATAATACGGTTTATAATATATTTAAATGTGCGTATGTTTATTTATAAATCAATGATTATTTAATCAAATAATAATATTCAAATTAATTCATCAATAACACCGTCAATATATTCTCTAAATATTGAATCATATTAAAGTACGATGGCAGGTTTAAATCACCATATTAATAGTAGTGTGAACATTATGATACATATATATATATATATATATATATATATATATATATATATATATATATATATAGATAGATATACTCTGAAGTAATAATATAGCATATATTTGATTACAAATAAATTAATATTGTATATGCATACATAAGATTATGTCTATATTAGCGGTGAGTTTAACTAGCATACGGGTTTACATGGCTGGCAATGTTGTTAAATTAAATGTGAATATTCTGCTGTAAACACTGATAAATCTCCAAATATAAGTTTTCAACTCCATTACACCTCTCCAAAGAGATATATTTACATTGAACTATTTAATCTCATATACACCAACAATCATCTTAGAAAATAATCAAATCTTTTGTATTATTTTCTAGTTTTATTAAGTTTTGTTAATCAGATCAAAGACGTTACAACATTTGTTGAGGAGTTTATAAAATATACTCTACCATGTTTATATGTATATATGTAGTGCCTGACGAGTAGGTCAATACTCTAGCAGGTTACTACTATAATAGTAATACCATATGGTACTAGCAAACATATGATAACTACTCTAGAAAGTGTGTCTACTGATAATGTAAATATTTGAAATTCTTATGTCATGAATCATCTTACAATGAATCATATGGCGGTATGATGCCAAATTATAATATATTACATTAACAACAACTTATCTTATCTTATCTCATGTATTATTTCCCTATGGTGAAATATAAATATATAAATCTATATATTAATATTCACATAATAAAATAACTTATAATTAATAAGTTTTATAATGTCCAATGCTACTTATCATTATTTATACAAATAATATTTATATATTAATAAATATGATTCATAAACAATATATTAAATATCCATAGATGTATATGTATATGTGGTTAGCATATTAGTTTTAACTAAAACAATTGATTGTTAGGTTAAATTAAATAAAAGTTTACTATAAAATAATGAAAATTTATTCATCATTTCATCGTCACTAAAGTTGAAATGGTTTAATATTAATAATTGAATTACCTTTCATAGTAGAATTGCCTTCCATCTATATCCGTATACGTATATCGTTAGGCGGTAGTTTTTTTCTAACGTTTTTTGACAGGAAAATAGTAAGCGCTTCATTTACTCTTGAATCATTAAGAATGTTTACATTGCTACGTGACATGCATATCTACACGATATGTAGCGTAAAACCGCGTTAATATAACGGCGGCATATAGAATATGGGGGAATGGGAAGCAATAACGCCGTGTAACGGTTCTGGTGCGATTGTGGAATAAACGAGAACCTAATAATGCGTGCATCATAATCTAATGAAAAAGCTAATTCTCGGTGACAATTAATCGATTCACAAACGTAATTGTTACAACCTTGAAATCGTAGTTGTACCCAAGAAACTACGAAAGTCATTTTAATTCGTTTATTATATAAACAAAGCGAAACATATTTGATTTACATTGCAAATATATTATATTTATTTTTCATTTAAAATAATTATATACGATAATATAAAAGTTATAAATTCTGATTTTGTAACTAACTATTATTAACTATATAATTTATATACCATGATATAGTATATCATATATATTTATAAATTACCGTTACTCCATTTAAAGATGATACAACTATTATAACTATGCAAATATTATCCAGATGATACAACTACAAAAAATATAAAAAATTAAAACAAAAAATAAATACAATATATTAATAAAATATAATAAAACAAAAACTGTAAACGCTTGCATTATCTATAAATATCATAATATCTACAAATATGAATACCATTATATTTAATGTATAACTGTATTAAAATAAATAACCAAAATATATATACAACGCTACAAAGAATATATTTAGCTCTTTTTTATGTTATATAATAACAGTTAAAATATATTATATTTATAATTTATTTAAAATAATTATATAAGAATTTATGAAAGTTACATCATATTATTTCTCAGGGTGTTTATTTGAGTAATGGAGTAGTGCTTGACATTACCACATCCACTTTATTCCGTATCCACCCAAATGATGTAACTATTAAAAAAAAGCAATATTTTAAATAAAAAATAAGCATAATTTAGTACTATCTTTAATGCAAATAAAATATAATTTAACTTTTATTATATAATAAAAAAACTAATCTAACTTAGATGCTTTCCTATAATGCTAATAATTTTCATATATTTTGAAAGTTAATAATAATCAGTTAAACTACTCTTTACTAGGGGTAAAATAATAGCCATGTAATAATAATTTGATGTATTATCTTATATTTATTATAATATATAATATCTAACTATTAAATTTATATATAGAATATAATAGTTGTACACTGTACACTGTACAGTGTACATTGTACAATGTACACTTTACACTATACACGGAATAATAATCAGTGTACACTGCAAAATGTACACTATATATGATTTTAGGTACGATTATACTTCACTTATCTTAGCTATTTCCAATATATATCTATTAATAAAGATGTGATGCTAATCCGCTGTATTTAAGGGAAGAATTGGATACATGGATAATCAAAGATAATGCGATGGTATGTCCTTATTAGGTATATCAGTTTAATTGCGTAATAATCCATAATGGTCCGGTAATATACAAAATAGGGATATCCCATTATCATACATCGATCTTCGATATTACATATTTCACACTAGGTCATCATACCGAGTAATACATATATACACATAATAGACACATACACACACACACACACACACACATACATATACACACACACACATACGTATGCACCTACTAACACATACACACACGCACACACATACACACACACGTATGTACCTACTAACACATACACACACGCATACATACATATACACATAATAGACACATACAAACACATACACACACACGTATTTACCTACTAACACATACACAAACACACGCACACATACACCCACGTATGTACCTACTAACACATACACACACGCATACATACATATACACATAATAGACACACACACACACACACACACGTATGTACCTACTAACACATACACACACGCACACACATACACACACACGTATGTACCTACTAACACATACACACACACATACATACATATACACATAATAGACACACACAAACACATACACACACGTATTTACCTACTAACACATACACACACACACACACACACGTATTTACCTACTAACACATACACAAACACACGCACACATACATATACACATATACATTTGTATATGTATTTGTTTATTTGTGTGCATAAATATGTATAATAATCAGTATGTATACTTTCACTTAAATAGATTACATATATCAATCATCAAAGGCAATTGTGGCTTCGGGCAAATGTGAAACACACATTGCCATTAATACATGTAATTGCTATATTAACGAAATGTTTACGGACTATTAATATGGACGTTAGCTTATATTTCCACTATAGAAATTATTAATAACACAGGATATATACTTATTTGTTTTCGTCATTGAAAGATATATTACCTAAATAATTTCTACTTTATGAAAAATATCCGTATTTTAATTCATATATACATATATCGTCATTATTATATAGTCTTAGTGTACACTGTCACAATAATAATGTGCCATGTACACTGTACAATGTACACTGTACAATGTACACTGTACAGTGTAAAGTGTACATAAGTATAGTGACAAAACAATATAAAACTAACACCTTCGGTTACATTATAATAATCTATAATAGGAACTAAGCTTTGACATAATACAAAACGCTCCAGGCACCTGCAAACAATAACAGAATTGCGCTATCTTCTTGTTAATACTTTAAGTATTACTGTTATTTTTATAAATAATATTTTTCTTTGTTACTAAACACATTTATTGCAATTACAATAGATTTTGGTGGTGTTAACTTAAAAGTGATGAGTTATTGAATCTAGTTTAATTACCTATTTTTATTAAGAATGTTAACTAAATAATTATATTACAGGATATATGTTCTAATTTATGATATAAATGACGGCAATTTGAGCAATTTTAATATATTGATTGAATGTTGGTTGTATTGGATATATTTATTAACAATATGAAGAGTAATTTTTAATTATAATTATTTTCGTTATGTAATGTATTGTCAGGTATAACTGCCTGATATACCTGTATATATAAAATATAAACCGATATGACGATATTATAAATGATATGTGACTATATATATACGTATACATATTATCTTTATTAAGTAATACTTAATACATAATCTATAATACACAATGTTATATTATAGACTAAATATGTGTTATTTATTAATCTTATTCATTTAAGAGACGATATATATTTAGAATTAGGTTTTAAGTTGGTTAGTTAATACCATTACAACCATATATCTTTATATTGCATTGATTGGATTACAATACATACGTTGTTATATATATTTAACATATTCACGATATGAAATACAAACAAAATGATATCATAAATAAACTACGAATACTAAATATACTTTATATGTTACATAATATTTCCAAATAGATCGGAGTTAAATTATAATGTATTAGATACAAATTTTTAAATTATTGTTTATATATAATATTATATATATATTAATATAATTAAACGTCCTGATTACTATTAAATATCGCTGTTACTAAAAAACTGTAAAATGCTTCAAATAATGATTGGTCATTACAAAATTCCTTTAAAATAGAATAAAGCATTACAATATACATACAAAATCGTGTATTCGAATAACTTTTTACTTATGATTATTTAAATGTTGTTATATATTTTTTGCGACCATTATAATAATTGAATAATTTAATTATAGAGTTACTTATTAATCATATTAGTCAAGATAAATCTATAACGAATATATAATCAAATGTATTATTTGATATACATTAGAAATTCGTACTTATATAGAAAGTATATACTATCTTAAATTAAAATCTATATTTAATCGGAGTCTCTTAATTTTGATTTCCTTTCATTGACACCGATACTTCTTTGAATCGTACTATTTTACCTTCAAATCAAGAGGGTGATATGTGATACTAAATATTTAAATATATAGATCAACCTCATATACGAGTCCGTTTTCAAATACAATGTCCGAGTACTGATTAGCTACCTATAGAACTCTTAAATGAGAGTTCTTAGTGTCGGGTACTTGTCAGATTTAGAACAACGTTTAATTCGCTAATTAACTGAAACTGTATTTAAAAAAACAAAATAACTACTACATATATTATATACATACATACCACCACAATATATTTCCTTTACTTAATTTTATTATGGTCATTTTTTTAACTCGAAAGAAAATTTGATTCATAAATTTATAAAATGTTATATTTAATTTTTTTATAGATACTCTTAATTTTTATTTCATAACATTTTATAAATTTTATATATTTATAATTGTATTGTTATTATACGTTAACATATTTCATAACACACTCTATACCATCATCAACTATATATATATATATATATATATATATATATATATATATATCTCGAATATAAAACAATGCATGTTAATAGTAGGTATATCTAAATATCGGTTATAGATAAACACATTTAATTAATATCACATAATACAAAATATAATTAATATATGTGCTGTACAAATATAGCGCTATGATATCTATAGTGATATTAATTTAATGTGTTTACCTATAACCGATATTTATATATACAAACTAACATGTATTATTTTATATAAAAGATATATATATATATATATATATATATATATATATATATATATACGTTAATACCCTGACAGGTATTAATTATGAATCGTAACACTATATCTAATAAAGACCACAGTTCTTAAATAAAATCAACCAACTAATGCCTAATTCCAGTCTACATAAATATATATACATAAATATACGACATTATATATATTAATAATGTCACTAACTACATTTATGATAAAATATGAACTTGTCGATATTTTAAATTCGTAAATTTGTTTAAAAAGTTTACTTGGGGCATTTAAAAAATGATGCAAATAAATTACATTGCAATATTTCTATACTATAATAGTAATTTATTATGATTACTTATATATATATATATATATATATATATATATATATATATATATATATATATATATATATATATACACACATACACACACACATACATACACACACACACACACACACACACACACACACACACACACACACACACACACACACACACACACACACATACACACACACATATATATATATATATATATATATATATATAAATACTATAATTGAAAACTAGTTAAACAAAACTTTAAAGGACAATAATAAATCTAAAGATAATTGATGAGCATTGGGGTCAATGGCTATGTGTAATTGTTTTAAATTTGCATATTCCATTATCTATGACTTGCATCTATACTTCTGTTAACAATGGGTATATAATATTTACTATATGTGTATAAAGACAATCCTGTATAGAATTATAGAGTCTTAACAATTTTAAATTGTATATTACAATACTATTCTTACCTACAAATAAGTGATACAATACAATAGTATTTGAGTAACTAATCATGACTAGACATCTATTGTTGTGCAATATTGAATTACATAAATATAAATCTTTCGTTTGAATTATATTATTGAGTTTATTAAATTAATAATAATTGTATTTATTAACTTATATCGCCATATTTTCTAGTTATATATATATTATATATAATTAATACATAAGTTTCTATCGCTAAAACGTAATTTATATATTTTATAAGGAATGTATTCATTCCGAAGTCTATAATTACCGTGAGACGTATTTGCTGTTTTTCTGAATGAATGATGTAATCCCAAGTCACTTATGCTGTAAATATTACTTAAGAGGAACGAATGCGGGCGTCACCTAATTGATGTTACGTAATCGCGTGTGTAATCCTAGCGGCGAAAGGAGGCAGATCCTCTCTTTTTAACCTCCGAATGCCGCACGATTTCTGAACTCTAAGATAAGTTATATAAGGTGGGATGCACTGTCTACATGCAATATAACTTCGAAATTATAATCATTTAAATATAAAATTGAGGATGATCTAATCGGGAAATTGTGTAATGATAATATTATAATTACAGATAAATTGCTATTAAGTAATTAATTTCTGGGTAGGTCTTTCGGTGTAGGTCTTTCTGGGTAGTTCTTTCTGGGTAGTTCTTACTGGATAGTTCTTACTGGATAAGTCTTAATGGGTAGGTTTTTCTAGGTAGGTCTTTCTGGGTAGGTCTTTCTGGGTAGTTCTTACTGGATAAGTCTTAATGAGTAGGTCTTTCTGGGTAGGTCTTTCTGGGTAGTTCTCACTGTAATTGTATTTATACCTAAATAAGTGTAACATGTTATGCATTATATCCCAATCAAGTAAGTTTTGTTGGCTATTACAATATCTGAGCAATGTAATTCATATATATTCAATTGTTAATGACTCGAGAGTATTTATTAGATCAAAGACCAAATAATAGGTCGATGCAAGATCATATACCTTTCACTAATCAATGGGGATTTACTGGGTAGATCTTATTGAGTAGATCTTACTGGGTAGGTCTTACTGAGTAGGTGTTTCTTGGTAGGTCTTTCTGGGTAGGTCTTTCTGGGTAGGTCTTTCTGGGTAGGTCTTTCTGGGTAGGTCTTTCTGGGTAGGTCTTTCTGGGTAGGTCTTTCTGGGTAGGTCTTTCTGGGTAGGTCTTTCTGGGTAGGTCTTTCTGGGTAGGTCTTTCTGGGTAGGTCTTTCTGGGTAGGTCTTTCTGGGTAGGTCTTTCTGGGTAGGTCTTTCTGGGTAGGTCTTTCTGGGTAGGTCTTTCTGGGTAGGTCTTTCTGGGTAGGTCTTTCTGGGTAGGTCTTTCTGGGTAGGTTTTTCTGTGTAGGTCTTTCTGGGTAGGTCTTTCTGTGTATGTCTTAATGGGTAGGTCTTTCTGGGTAGGTTTTTCTAGGTAGGTCTTTCTGGGTAGGTCTTTCTGGGTAGTTCGTACTGGATAAGTCTTAATGGGTAGGTCTTTCTGGGTAGTAGTTTCTAGGTAGGTCTTTCTGGGTAGGTCTTTCTGGGTAGTTCTTACTGGATAAGCCTTAATTAGTAGGTATTTCTGGGTTTGTACTAATATGTAGGATCTAAAGGGTAGGTATTACCACATCTTGAAGATAATTCATTAATGTTAATTAACATATAATTAATGTTAATTAGATATATATATATATGTATTGTTTTGTATCATATACTGATATATATATATATATATTATTATTATTATTACTGTCAATTGGTGTATTATTTATAAGAGAATTTTATTTGCATTATATTACTTATAAAATTTAAAATAGGGACAAATATGAAATAAAAAACAGAGCTACAAATGTACAAGTGTGATAATTTGAATGAATAAACACCTCAGTTATATAACAAGCAATAAATAGAAAAACTGAAAGCTATCTAAATGAGTTCATCTAATATACGAAGAAAACAATTGTAAAATTATGTGACATCCCAAAACATTCAATATGTCACGATTCACATTCAACATGATCCACCATTTATCTAGGGCCGTTGAGAGAAATTGTCCCCGAAGGTTATTATATAACCACCCTTTCTTACGGAGGAATAACAGCTTTCCAAAACAGCAATGGAAATGAGTTTATTATCACATTTTAATAATAAATAACTTATAGTGGGTAATACTTTATAAGAATACTTTAACTTAAAAAGTATAATAAGCGGTCTTTATATATTAGTTCTATAAATATTTCTATAAATATTGAATAGAAATTCTTTAATTATAATTGAATAACTTTATGTATGTGGATTATTATAAACACATTATTATTATTATATTAGTTAGGCTTTTAATAATAGAAACTAAATTTTAGATAATAATTTTTGAAATACTGTAAATTTTAACAGAAAATTGAAAAATATAATATGAATTGATATCATATTGATGATCACGACGATAAACGTATATGAAGTTATAATTGATGAGCAAAAAATATATAATTTATCTATTATTGTATAATACATATAATGGTCATATTATATATTTGTCATATATTCAATATCTATATGTAAGTCATCTGTTGTTGTACTTTCTAAGTATGTTATCGTAAGGATGTTATCGTCTATTTAATTATATTATATTTATATTACTCATAGTACGTTATCCATTGTTATTTATTATTAATAACTAAATCATATATTTTTTATTATTAATATAGTAAACATGATATTGTTATCAAAATAAATTTCGATAGTTTACATTCACCTTTTTATTATACAACTTTTAAAATACATTAAAATGAATACAAATATAATATTTTTAATTTATTTTTTTCTATAATCATTTTAGTGATAATTAATAGAGATTAACTGTGAATACGTATAACATAAAATTAGTACAATATATGCTGGGTTTAAATTCAATTATTTATAATTCTATCGAGTTATATGAAATAACCCGTTCCTAATACACTATTTTTATATTACTTTATCGAATTAATATAGTGAAATAATCAATTCTCATCACTAATAATTCTTTTAACAACACGGAATTTCTGGAATATTTTATATTATGATATTCCCAACGTAAACATTAATTTAAATATAAGATAGGACACAATTAATTATAGAATAATATGTGATTAATAAATATATATAAAAATAATATATATATATATATATATATATATATATATATATATATATTATAATAAATTTAATTTAATTAATAATTAACAAGAGATAATAATAACAATAATTTTATTACTATACTTGGGATAAATTATATTGGGTAATAATTTATATAAACCATATATATTTATATTTATATAAATGTAATACATGTTATTTTATTATTTAATCTAGTGGTTATAAAATAACTACGAGATAATAAAATCTCTACACAAGAACACCCCTAGACAGTATTGTGTATATTTGGTATGGGAAGCCGACATACACATGAAGACCATGCATCAACTTTGTCGAATGCGACCGATAATTCCAAAGCCGTATATTATAATTTATACAAGGAATTAATATGTTGACACCCATAAACCCCGATGCATATGACCTCATGTCGCAATCTAATCAATATGGCAATATTCTTTTATTTATAAATAAATAAAATACAATTTGTGTATATCATCCTAGAATCTTTATTAATTCACAGGAGTTTATTGATAATAATTAATGAAATAATTATGAAATAATTTCATGTATCTTTTTTCATATAACATTTTATTCAATAAGATTGCATTATTCTGGAAATGTGTTCTTATTTTTATAATTATTTTGATCGAGTAAGTATTTTATTATTATAATAAAATAGAAAATTAACACCAACTTGTGTAGATATTACACTACATTATTTAAGGTACAAGAATGGAATTTTGTTTTTTATATATAAATATCAATAATTGCAAAATTACATATACCTATTGTCGAATAATACTATATAATCTGATTATGTATTAAGGTAGTTTAGAACCATGGTTCTAAAAGACTGCAGTCTGCTATTTATATTGACTATGCTATTTGCAAAGGTGTTATTAAACCAAAAGATATGTAAATACTATACATGCACATATTAGATATGCAACTATTATTCATACATATATTAGACATCTATATATTAGAAATACATATGTTAGATATTGACATATTAGATATTGACATATTAGATACTGACATATTAGATACTGACATATTAGATACTGACATATTAGATACTGACATATTAGATACTGACATATTAGATACTGACATATTAGATACTGACATATTAGATACTGACATATTAGATACTGACATATTAGATACTGACATATTAGATACTGACATATTAGATACTGACATATTAGATACTGACATATTAGATACTGACATATTAGATACTGACATATTAGATACTGACATATTAGATACTGTCATATTAGATACTGATATATTATATACTGACATATTAGATACTGACATATTAGATACTGACATATTATATACTGACATATTAGATACTGACATATTAGATATTGACATATTAGATATTGACATATTAGATACTGACATATTAGATTCTGACATATTAGATACTGACATATTAGATACTGACATATTAGATACTGACATATTAGATACTGACATATTAGATACTGGCATATTAGATACTGACATATTAGATACTGACATATTAGATACTGACATATTAGATACTGACATATTAGATACTGACATATTAGATACTGACATATTAGATACTGACATATTAGATACTGACATATTAGATACTGTCATATTAGATACTGATATATTATATACTGACATATTAGATACTGACATATTAGATACTGACATATTATATACTGACATATTAGATACTGACATATTAGATACTGACATATTATATACTGACATATTATATACTGACATATTATATACTGACATATTAGATACTGACATATTAGATACTGACATATTAGATACTGACATATTAGATACTGACATATTAGATACTGACATATTAGATATTGACATATTAGATTCTGACATATTAGATACTGACATATTAGATACTGACATATTAGATACTGACATATTAGATACTGACATATTAGATACTGGCATATTAGATACTGACATATTAGATATTGACATATTAGATACTGACATATTAGATATTGACATATTAGATACTGACATATTAGATATTGACATATTAGATATTGACATATTATATACCGACATATTAGATACCGACATATTAGATACCGACATATTAGATACCGACATATTAGATACCGACATATTAGATACCGACATATTATATACCGACATATTAGATACCGACATATTAGATACCGACATATTAGATATTGACATATTAGATACCGACATATTATATATTGACATATTAGATATTGACATATTAGATATTGACATATTAGATATTGACATATTAAATATTGACATATTAGATATTGACATATTATATATTGACATATTAGATATTGACATATTAGATATTAACATATTAGATATTGACATATTAGATATGGACATATTAGATATTGACATATTAGATATTGACATATTAGATATTGACATATTAGATACCGACATATTAGATACCGACATATTAGATACCGACATATTAGATACCGACATATTAGATACCGACATATTAGATACCGACATATTAGATACCGACATATTAGATACCGACATATTAGATACCGACATATTAGATACCGACATATTAGATACCGACATATTAGATACCGACATATTAGATACCGACATATTAGATACCGACATATTAGATACCGACATATTAGATACCGACATATTAGATACCGACATATTAGATACCGACATATTAGATACCGACATATTAGATACCGACATATTAGATACCGACATATTAGATACCGACATATTAGATACCGACATATTAGATACCGACATATTAGATACCGACATATTAGATACCGACATATTAGATACCGACATATTAGATACCGACATATTAGATACCGACATATTAGATACCGACATATTAGATACCGACATATTAGATACCGACATATTAGATACCGACATATTAGATACCGACATATTATATACCGACATATTAGATACCGACATATTAGATACCGACATATTAGATATTGACATATTAGATACCGACATATTAGATATTGACATATTAAATACCGACATATTAGATATTGACATATTAAATATTGACATATTAGATACCGATATATTAGATATTGACATATTAGATATCGACATATTAGATATTGACATATTAGATATCGACATATTAGATATCGACATATTAGATATCGACATATTAGATATCGACATATTAGATATCGACATATTAGATATCGACATATTAGATATCGACATATTAGATATCGACATATTAGATATCGACATATTAGATATCGACATATTAGATATCGACATATTAGATATCGACATATTTGATATCGACATATTAGATATCGACATATTAGATATCGACATATTAGATATCGACATATTAGATATCGACATATTAGATATCGACATATTAGATATCGACATATTAGATATCGACATATTAGATATCGACATATTAGATATCGACATATTAGATATCGACATATTAGATATCGACATATTAGATATCGACATATTAGATATCGACATATTAGATATCGACATATTAGATATCGACATATTAGATATCGACATATTAGATATCGACATATTAGATATCGACATATTAGATATCGACATATTAGATATCGACATATTAGATATCGACATATTAGATATCGACATATTAGATATCGACATATTAGATATCGACATATTAGATATCGACATATTAGATATCGACATATTAGATATCGACATATTAGATATCGACATATTAGATATCGACATATTAGATATCGACATATTAGATATCGACATATTAGATATCGACATATTAGATATCGACATATTAGATATCGACATATTAGATATCGACATATTAGATATCGACATATTAGATATCGACATATTAGATATCGACATATTAGATATCGACATATTAGATATCGACATATTAGATATCGACATATTAGATATCGACATATTAGATATCGACATATTAGATATCGACATATTAGATATCGACATATTAGATATCGACATATTAGATATCGACATATTAGATATCGACATATTAGATATCGACATATTAGATATCGACATATTAGATATCGACATATTAGATATCGACATATTAGATATCGACATATTAGATATCGACATATTAGATATCGACATATTAGATATCGACATATTAGATATCGACATATTAGATATCGACATATTAGATATCGACATATTAGATATCGACATATTAGATATCGACATATTAGATATCGACATATTAGATATCGACATATTAGATATCGACATATTAGATATCGACATATTAGATATCGACATATTAGATATCGACATATTAGATATCGACATATTAGATATCGACATATTAGATATCGACATATTAGATATCGACATATTAGATATCGACATATTAGATATCGACATATTAGATATCGACATATTAGATATCGACATATTAGATATCGACATATTAGATATCGACATATTAGATATCGACATATTAGATATCGACATATTAGATATCGACATATTAGATATCGACATATTAGATATCGACATATTAGATATCGACATATTAGATATCGACATATTAGATATCGACATATTAGATATCGACATATTAGATATCGACATATTAGATATCGACATATTAGATATCGACATATTAGATATCGACATATTAGATATCGACATATTAGATATCGACATATTAGATATCGACATATTAGATATCGACATATTAGATATCGACATATTAGATATCGACATATTAGATATCGACATATTAGATATCGACATATTAGATATCGACATATTAGATATCGACATATTAGATATCGACATATTAGATATCGACATATTAGATATCGACATATTAGATATCGACATATTAGATATCGACATATTAGATATCGACATATTAGATATCGACATATTAGATATCGACATATTAGATATCGACATATTAGATATCGACATATTAGATATCGACATATTAGATATCGACATATTAGATATTGTAATATTAGATATCGACATATTAGATATCGACATATTAGATATCGACATATTAGATATCGACATATTAGATATCGACATATTAGATATCGACATATTAGATATCGACATATTAGATATCGACATATTAGATATTGACATATTAGATATTGACATATTAGATATTGACATATTAGATATTGACATATTAGATATTGACATATTAGATATTGACATATTAGATATTGACATATTAGATATTGACATATTAGATATTGACATATTAGATATTGACATATTAGATATTGACATATTAGATATTGACATATTAGATATTGACATATTAGATATTGACATATTAGATATTGACATATTAGATATTGAAATATTAGATATGGACATATTAGATATTGACATATTAGATATTGACATATTAGATATTGACATATTATTGATATATTAGATATATTAGATATTTTTAAGATATCACAAATAATTCGTTATTTATTAAAATACGTATTTTAATTTAAAAATATAATTAAATATTTAAGAATAATCTGTATATATATAATATGATGTATTTTTTGTATATGATGCATTTTGAATATATTAAATTAAAGTGTTTTATTATAGTAAATAAAATAATGATATATGCAATTTTTTTAAACTAGAACGAATTTTTATATATTGTGGATATCATATAAATATGATTTTAATTTATTCGTTCTGTAATATCTCATAGTTATATGTATATATAGTTATATGTATATATATATATATATATATATCTTTATAGATTTTAATTATATATATATATATATA
>OZ038314.1:39438448-39515948 GCA_964035775.1 Osedax frankpressi | reverse complement strand
GGTGACGAGGGGTCATCTGGGTGTATTAGCGTAGGAGACGACGATATAGACGTAGGCAGAAGGGTAGGTCAAGTAATCGGGAATGCGGAAGGGAATGTGGAAGAGATCGAGTATAGCGATGGTTCGGTCGTAGGTGATAACGATTTGTTAGACGGCTATGATAGCAAAGATCAAGACTCACTGATTGAAGATCTACAAGAGCCCGCAATGGAGAACGATCCAAATATGGAGAGATCTAACGGATCTAACGGAGAAGTTGTTGGTCAGGATGGATTATTGGGAAGATATAACGGACCAGGTGTAGGTTTAGGTGGAGTGTTAGCAAATCCACGGGATATAGATGAGCAATTGGGAGGAGAATTAGATATAGATCGAAACGGATACCTACGAGGATTAATGGAGGGCATGCCGTTAGGAGAAGGAAGGGGTATCGGGTTAGACGCGTACCTAGATATGCCGCTGAATGAAGATATAGGTGGGCGGAGTGATATAGAAGCAGACGAAGGACTGGGTGGACAGATGTACGGGGTCCAGATAGACGAGTCGAGCGACAGCGAAGAAGAAGAAGAAGAAGATCGTATGGCTATTCGCAGACAACGTCGGCAAGAGATCAACTCGGACGAGGAACGCGAATTGGCCGCAATAGAGCGAGCGGTAGTTGGCAGGGGAGGCGCCGAGCTACTACACCACGGGCCGGCCGGAGATAACCCAGACGAGGGGCCTAGACGCGCGCGCGTGGCGGGCGCTGGCCGAGGCGGGGGCGGAGGCGGGGGCGGGGGCGGGGGCGGGGGCCGAGGTGGGGGCGGAGATATCGGCTTCGCGGCCATAAGGAGGGACGGCGGCGCCGGGGACTATTTACTGCGCAGGAACGCCATGGTGCCGCGCGAGGCGGCGGAGGCGGCCGCGATTGCCGCCGCGTACGAAACGACCGACGAAAGTAGTTCGGGTGCCGAAGACGCGGATTCCGACGACGTAGCTCGGGCGTTCGACGGCTACATACAGTACGGAGAGGCGCCCGCGCGGCCTGGGGTGAATAGGGCTTCGGACGAAGGGCCGGCGGACATCCTTGACCGCTATGATATCGTTACGGGTGTACACGCGATCGCGTTGGGAGGAGCTCATCCTGAGGACGTAGAGATGGGGGTTGTAATGTTTGGAGATACAGGTACAGGAGGTATAGATTTGGAAGGCGTAGCATTAGGCGGTGTTGCGTTGGAAGGAATAGGAGATGTAGGGGCCGGATGTGTAGAGGGAGGAGATATAGAAGTAGGAGATATAGGGGAAGTAGGTGTAGAGGTAAGAGGTGAAAGAGTAGGATGTAAAGAAGAAGGAGGCGAAGGGGCTAATATCAGGATTCCAACAAACCGTATTACCAAGGGTGAATCTTCTGAAGTCGGCGAATGTTCGCGTGTCGTCAAGCAAAGTGACCTTTCTAACACCGACGATTCCACATACGATTCCGCCGACGATTCAACCGATGATTCAACCGACGATTCAACCGACGATTCCATGTCACTAGGTCAAATATGCTATACTTCCGCGATGTCGGACTCTGGAAGTGAATACATGTCGGGCTCCAATAGGCCGGCCTCCCATAACGGCGCGGAAGATCAAAACCTCCATCGGGATAAGTGCGACGATGCCATCTCTAAACAGGGAGACCAAACTCCACTTTCGGTATGCATGGCCAGCAAACCTTCCAGGTGATTCCGCTATTTATATTTCGAAAATTGTTTTTACGTATTGAAAATAAAAGTCGAATTTATTTATATTTTAATTATTTTAAATAATACATCGATATAATTGGTGACAATCTAGTTCGAAGGAAGTAAACTCAAAGGTCACCGCCATCCGTGCGACCTCTGCAAAGGATTTCACCTGTCGTTCCAGTAAACTATGGGGGCAAAGGTCAGAAAATGAGAAGCAGGAATCCCACTATTTTTGGAGATCATCTCTGAACCCCATACAGAGAACGCTTTGGAGTATAAATAGGAACATTGCCAAGAAGAGGTTATATGTGCGAATAAAGTTATATATAGTAGTCGTGAGTATTCTACATTACAAATTACATTGAAATTAAGTAACATAATATTACGATTAAAAAATTCTAAATATATTGTTATAATTACGAAATATATATGTAAAATAACAACATATCCTTCGATAGGCATAACGCTGCATCATTTGATACTAAAGGAATCAAAAAGTATTCTGGTTACATCATTTATATTTATTATTAGTTGATTATTCTCGTATGAAATATGTTTCCTTAATAATTATTAAATGTGATATAATTATCATTATAATAATAATCGCGACATTAAAATAATACATTAAAGAATATTGACATTTTAAAATGCCATTTGCTTATATTTTTATTTTTTTATTTTGACAAAATTTATAGTTATTCTATTATTTTATTTGTATCCAATAATAATTATCATTATATTTATATTCATATTGAAATATATATTAATAATAATATAAATTATCACAATTGTTAATATTACTGTAAACTTATACTTATATATAATACATATTAATATTGATTTTGTATATTCTGGTAATAAATGATTTACGTTATTAACATCGTAGATATCAAAATAAATTACAAAGACAAAAACTCCGTTTCTTCACTTCCTGTACAGGTTTTATATTACATATCAAAAATACCATTAATATATATATATATATATATATATATATATATATATATATATCTTCATCCAATATAATGGTTCATACCTGAGAAAAAAAATAAACATAATTTTCTCCCACTCATTAAAGAAAAAATTTCGTAAAATCCAATCATTTATTTTCAAATAATTCTAAAATGAATTATCTTTTCTATTATTGAATGTCATGGGTTATTTGAAATGATATCAATACATGATATATATTATTATCGATAGCTAATATCCTGCAATCAGTATAATTTTTAGTTAGTAAATATGTTGATTTTCAACTTCTTTATTCTTTAAAGAATGACATATAAATAATAATATTCATAAATATGACTTAAGTTTGTCGCTATCGTCTTAAAATAAACTTTGATAAATTCTCAAATTCTAAGTTAATAGTAAACATTAAAGAAATAAGTACATGAGGAAGAATTTGAATTTTCGTTTAAAAATATAAATTATGATTTTAAAATATGTATTACGATTATAAATGTTTTAAAATAATATCTAAAATAAATAATTTGCGGAAGTTTTGAAAATAAGTGTATTTTATGCATATGTTCAATTTTTATTAATAAAAATAATAATAATTATTATGATATATCACCATGAGTGTTACTGAGTGTCTATGCTGAGTATCTATAGCGTATTGTATTACCTTATTTAGAATTAGATATATACCATAACGATCTGATACTCATATATAATATAACACATATACTCTACCTTATAGATAGTAATGCTATTATTAATAGATGGCAGAACATTAATCATATATATAGACATACATCAACGTTGAATGTCCAGTTATGTATTATGTAATTAATCATACTATTCAATAAATCAATGCTACCGTATGGATTTCACTAGACTATTATAATGTTGTTCACTAGACTATTATAATGTTGAAGTGAAATTATTCAATATATTTAAATCACTAATTTACTAAAACAAACATCTCTAAACATCTTCATTATGTAATTTAATAATATAAATCAATTTAATATTTAACTTTTCTTTATTATTGTTCTATTTTTTCATTTCATATAAATGTTGTTCTATTTATTATACAATATCTACAATTGTATGACAATGATTAATACTCATATTCTAGTTATCATAACAATTCAATTAAATAATACAAATAATATATATTATTACTAACGATATTGAATTAGCATTGGTATAAAAGATATAAATAATACATACACCAAATATGCTTATGAATATGTTATTTTATAGTATTTAAAAATAACATATATTTTAGGGTGAACATGTTACGTATAAGCGTGTTTATAATGAATTACTTAACCAGAAAGAAAATAATCACGGTTTATCAATAATTGAATATTAATACTAATTAGAATTAACTAGTATTGGTTCAATTAGTAGAGACATTCAAATTATATAATAGTAATAATAATAATAATAATAATAATAATAATAATAATAATAATAATAATAATAATAATAATAATAATAATAATAATAATAATAATAATAATAATAATAATAATAATAATAATAATAATAATAATAATAATAATAATAATAATAATAATAATAATAATAATAATAATAATAATAATAATAATAATAATAATAATAATAATAATAATAATAATAATAATAATAATAATAATAATAATAATAATAATAATAATAATAATAATAATAATAATAATAATAATAATAATAATAATAATAATAATAATAATAATAATAATAATAATAATAATAATAATAATAATAATAATAATAATAATAATAATAATAATAATAATAATAATAATAATAATAATAATAATAATAATAATAATAATAATAATAATAATAATAATAATAATAATAATAATAATAATAATAATAATAATAATAATACTAGTAATACTAATAATACTAATAGTAATAGTAATAGTAATAGTAATAGTAATGATAATTATAACGATAACGATAACGATAACGATAACGATAACGATAACGATAACGATAACGATAACGATAACGATAACGATAACGATAACGATAACGATAACGATAACGATAACGATAACGACAACGAAAACGATAACGATAACGATAACGATAACGATAACGATAACGATAACGATAACGATAACGATAACGATAACGATAACGATAACGATAACGATAACGATAACGATAACGATAACGATAACGATAACGATAACGATAACGATAACGATAACGATAACGATAACGATAACGATAACGATAACGATAACGATAACGATAACGATAACGATAACGATAACGATAACGATAATAATAATAATAATAATAATAATAGTAGTATATTAATTTTAATATAATGATACTAAATAGTTAAAAGAATTGGCAGCTTAATGTCTAATGTCAACATTAATAATAACTGTAATGCGAGTTACGCAGATAATTCCAGACAAATGGCAATGTCATTCTTAAATAAATCCGTTAGTTTTCATTATTATATTAATTATAATAAAAACGTTATATACTATTATGATTAGTTATAACTGTGGTATGTAAGCAAGTACATTAAAGTACATTTTTAGAATCAGTAAAAACTCTAGATTATCAATTTTAATTATAAAATATATTATTCAATTAATTTGTAATATTAATCTATACAATTACAGTTTAATTCGAATGCATTTACTTTTTTTGGATCTTTAAAGCGGAAGTTAGTGATCATCATGTTATTTAATTATATAATTATATATAGTTATATACCTTGTATATTTTGTATAACATAATAAACTAGTTTCATTATCTAATATACTAAGGTAGTTTTAATATTCCTACAAGTAAAGTTCTTATAAATAATTAACCATTTAAAGGATAATTCCTAGTAATAATTAGTAAGTAAATATGCGTATCGACAAACGTACAATTAAATACAACACATCTAGTATACCAAACAATGTATCATTTTCCATACATGTTACTATAATCACAGAAGCCAGAGCATGATATATCCTAGAATAAAGAGCAGATTCCAAGATAAAGAGTTAGTTAATAGTATATTAATATACGGGAAATTATATAAATATGTTTACCTATGTGTATAAAATATGTGTATACGTATATTAATGAATATGTAAATATAAAATAATTGTATTCGATGATAATGTCCACTGAAAATACATATTTATAACGGGAATATAATAAGTTCGATATAGTATAGTTATTTCAACATGTGATATAAATATTAGTTAACGAGATAATTTTGGAACATATTACAATGTATAATATTAATATGTCAGATATATCTGATATAGTTATGCAATATATTTGTTATTTGTTGTGATTGCAAAATATTATTAATATATAATTTATAAATTCCGTTATTTGTGACCGTTATTTGTGAATTATAATATATATTAATATAATGTAATTCAGTACAATCAGGCAAAATTCAAATTATTATAATGTTAATTAAATTATATATGATAAGATATGTACCATGAGGTAAACGAAGTTATCTCATACTTATATATAAATATATATATAAATATATATATATATATATATATATATATATAATTATAATAATTAATATTATTATTAATAATATCTATATTAATAATACATTAACAATGAACAGTTATGTGAGACCAATATTTGATTTAAAACCTGGCCCATATAAATCCGGAATCTCTTTGTATGGTCAATTAAGTAGATACCACATTAAAAGGGTTTAGGTATTTTATAATTGCGAATGATTATCAGAGGATTTGAGCAGAAGTAGTACTTTACATTGAAATGCATACGAAATATTGTAAGAAATGTCAAGTTCTCATCAATATATAATTACAAATAAATGATAAATATCGATATTAAATATTTCTTTAACAATAATAATTATATCAATTTATGTTAAGTATATTTCCTTATCGCAAAGTGTATCTCTATCGTTATCTTTTCTGTTTGAGTTGTAATAAGCACATGAAGAAAACAACTGATTATTAAATATAACTTTAAATTATTTATGTGAAGGTTACTTTGGAAATAATTAATAATATTAAATGTTCTAATAACAAAATAATACACTACAATATTTACAATATTTACAATATATATATATATATATATATATATATATATATATAGATATATATACATATATATATACATATATAATAGTAATATGAGAAAATAAGCGAAGCATGAATAATGTGTTCGACAGCCAGCATAAACACAATATGTTTCTTTTAGAAATAGTTACAGCAAGTTAAAGAAAATGTTAAATGGAATTATTATAATAACCTAACGAATGTAAAGACTACCAGCGTAGTTTAAGAGTCTAGATTTAAATCTTTACAGGGTATAATAATAATTGTAAAGTATAATGTAGCAGTTAGTACATGTAGAATCAGTAAGTAAGGATTCAATAGAAGAGCATTTATTATACATATTCGTAATCATAGACGATCAAATAACGGTAGATTTGTCTATAGACGTATCTACTGTTATTTTTAAATTAATAATATATTACCTTAAATTAGAAACTAAATTTTGTAACTGATTATACTTAATATGTTACAGTTAATAAAGTATTGCTAATCTAGAATTATTTTACTAACCGACTACATAATTAAATAGTAAATATCTCTAAGTATATATCTATAGCAATAATATATTCTTAAAGTATACCAACTTATATATATATATATATATATATATATATATATATATATATATATATATATATATATAGATTAATTTAACATGTATTTAAAAACCCGTCATTTAAATAGTTGGCATACTTATATATATAAAGACCTTGTTGATTTGTATATATTATATCGCATTTATATAATATATCACTGGATTATGCAATGATATAATAAATGAACTGTCGTATCTACCATAGTTGGTGTTATATTTCTGTATTCAATAAATCATTTTACAGTAGAAATTAACAAACAATAAGTTAATTAATAGGTTAATTAAATTATATATTTAAGTTATTATTGCTATATGTTTTATAAAACTGTTATACATAATATTGAATTAATAAATAATGAAAAATAGTAAATACTCATTCTATTATTAAATTATATAAATAATGACAAATTATAGAAATACCCAAGATTACCTTGGGAATCTTGGGAATTACTGGAATTACTGGAATCTTGGGAAATACTGGAATTACTGGAATTACTGGAATTACTGGAATTACTGGAATTACTGGAATCATGGGAATACTGACAATTAGAATTATATATAGATAATATTATTGACCAAATTTTGAATTCATATCAAAGCCTGAAGTATTATTTGTACTATTATTATATTATATTTAATTTATAAATATAGATATTATAATTAATTATTTGACATTTATTCAATTAGTAATACCAATTATAAATAATTGTATGACTTTATTTGCAAATTAATACATCATTATCATATAAAATAATAATGTATTAATCAAATTATGTAATATTAATACATTATTGAATAATATTCTAAAAATCAATTTACAATTATATAAACAATACCGTACAAACAATTCAGGTAAATTCATTTATTTATATTGCGCAATTAAATCATTTCATATTGCATGTAATATATGTATTCAATTAGATTTAGTTTTTATAGAAAAGATACACAGTTTATTTATATTACATTCAATGATGGCTTCGCTCCGTTAGCCCGGACTAGACAAGTACGCAATGCATGCCTGACCATATAATTAGATAAACACGAGGAACTAAACAGGCCAACACGCCCATTTTTGTAATTGATACGCCCATTTTTGTAATTGATACGCCCACCAGTAACAATTACCACACCCGCACTAAACCAACACTAATGCGTTTAGAATCTTCAGTCATTTGTATACAACTTGTGGCCAATTGATAATCTTTGCAATATATATATATATCTATATATATATTTTTTTTTCAAATAAAATGTATTCAAATGGAATTTTAATGGTATTCGTTATTATACTAATAGTGTACAATTGTGCTGGATCAAAGGTAATTATTAAATATTGTATTCATATATATTTGTATATATTAATATATATTAATATTAATATCTAATCAAATCATTTAAAAACCTCACACCCAGTAAATAGACGTATGTAAGAGTATTTCATATGTTTCACAAATTATTGTTATTCTAAAATATATGAAATGTAAAAATTAAATTATCTGGAATTTTTTGCAGGGAATCCAAGTAATAATATGTTTACGTTGCATTATTTTATTTGGTTATGTTGTCGGTAAATATTATTATATAACTCTGATAGGGTATTACAATAAATTTCTAATTAAAATACTTTTATTACCAAAGAAACTAGATTATTAACTCTTATACATTATAATTATTTTTAATGCAAATTTATTATATTTTAAATAAGTATATATATTATTAAAGTATATTTATAATTGTATCATATAACGTAAATACTAAAATGTTCTTTATGATATAACGGATTCCATGATTACTTTGTTCATTTTCTCTAGAAACCATTCAAGTCTTTATAGTTTATTTATATATAATAAATTTAAAATATATTTTATATACATTCTATATATTATATTTATTTTTTATTTGAAATAATGGTATAAGCTAATATAACGGTTACCTAATCTATATTCGTTGGATATACATTATAAATTATAATTTCTTTTATATGTTTTTCATAATTTCTCAGAATCAAACATATTCACGTAATAGATTTATAAATAACCTACAAAACCAACCAGGTAATTTTAATTGTATTATTATATAATAAAAAGAAAATAGATTTGATGTACATTAAAAATATATTATAATTAATTCATCGGTTAAAAAACCTTATCTTAGAAATAAATAAATAATAAAGGTAAATTCTAGATATGTAAATGATCTCAAATCATTTAGATTATATATATGTTTTATATATACATCTTATACGAATGTTATAATATATATTATATAATCATGTATTGTACATCTAACATCATTGGTGAACACGCTCAAATACATGTTATATTGATATATTTTCAAAATATGGAAATCAAATTTAAATACTATGTATATTAATATTTCTACATATTTTTATTTCTATACGATGAATTATTTTTGATTAAATTAAATTTCGTGAACTTTATGCAATTATTATTTACATTATTTATATTCTATAAGCACTTAAGTGATTTTATAAAATCATTATATCCTTGTTATTTTATACTTATATTAATAATGTTTTTACAAAAATAAACTTGACGATATTGCTATATATATATATATATATATATATATAGCTATATCTATAACAGGTATAGGGAATGTATATATATATATATAATCATATGATTTCTATAAATATATTTATAATGTAAAGTTTGATATACACAAATACACACACGTATTAATGTTATTAGATGTTAAGATAAATAATAACCAAGAGTGATTGTATATTTTACTAACATTTCATCAAAATATAAAAATTAACATTTTAAAAATAATACAACCCGATAATATATTTATATATAACAAATTTAGTATTCACGTTTGACTTATGCTAATTAAACATATAGATGTTTCATGACTATTGATAATACATATGGGTATATATACGGGTGTATATATATATATATATATATATATATATATATATATGTATGTGTGTTTGTATGTGTATGTGTATGTGTGTGAATGTGTGTGAATGTGTATATGTGTGTTTGTAGGCGTGTGTGTATATCGGTGTGTGCATGTTTGCGTGTGTGCTGTGTGTATATATGTGTATATGTCTAAATGTGTGTGTGTGTATGTATAGGTGTGTGTATATGTGTGTATGTATGGGTGTGCGTGTGTGTGAGTGTTTATGTGAGTATGTATGTGGGTGTGTATGTGTGTATGTGTAGGTGTGTGTATGTGAGTGTGTGTGTGAATATATATATATATATATATATATATATATAACAATTATAATTAGTCCATTTGTTGATTAAAATGACAAAGCCACAACGAATATTTTTATAGATTTAATTTGAATAGTAAATGTTCTATATGCTATTTATTAATATATATATATAAATAAATAATACCCACTAAAATAGTTATACGATATTATTATATTATTATAAAATGGGGAAATTTTATGTTTTGGTTAATATAGACATTATTGTGTATTTTTAGCATTATGTCTGTAAATAAATATTATTCTTTTTTCTATGGCGAATTCTATTGTAAATGCATTAAGATTCCGGTAAAAGAATAATGCATTCCCTATGGCGAGTGTTTGCCATACCTTTGTATGTATAAAGTCTTGTAGGGTGTAGGGGTATTGATTTAGAGAAGAACATAAACAATTTTATATAAATGTAGATTTTTACCTCGGTAAATATTACTTATATTTGAATAACTCTACCTACATGCCTCGCATATATAGTTATTAAGAGTTATTCTCTATTGTGTGAGTATAACAATGAAATAATGTAGGAAAATGTTATTCCACTAGTTTTACAAACCTAAATATCGGTATTCCTCAATATATAGAATATACTATTCCAAATATCATTAGTACTATTTTTTACTTTATATGTTATATATATATATATATATATATATATATATATATTATGAGCGAGAATGTATAAGATAGAATACGTGGGAGGAGTTTAATAGATAAGAAATCGTGATTTGCTCCATGAGAGAATTTTCTCTTTATACAATTGCGTTATCTGGCAAGTCAAAGAGTAAACAATAGACGTATCCACTTATAGACATGGAATTATCTAAAGTGTATCAGTTAGTAGACGTCTGTAGATATTACTACCCCTGGATTAAAGTAATCGACTAAGTATAGTTAATTGGAATATTTATATGGGAGGTTCGTAATATATATATATATATATATATATATATATATATATATATTTATATATGTATATATATATGTATATATATATATAGGTATATATATTTCGTATATTACAGATATGTTATTATTACATGTATTACATTTTCCTGTCAAAGAATTGTGAAAATGAGTGTATATTGTTGTGTATTTTACGTGTGTTACTAGAATATTTACAGTATTATTGTATTCTTACCGGATGTATGCTAATAATGTAATATATAATAGAATATATCACACATATTACTACTACACATACCATATGTATTATGTAGTAACTAAAATGTACAATATAAATATTGTATCACATTTATAAAAACATGTCCTTGCTTGTAATGAAGTCATTAATAAACGTAGTATAAAGATTTATCTATTTTATTAGTAAGTTTACTTAAAGAACACTATTTAAAACTAAGGTATAAAACTACTAATTTATAAGGTAAAACTTGTACATTATGTTGTATCTTGCAAGGTATTAACTGTGTATTATTAAAATATAATCTAAGAGGTACGAACCATGTATTATAATAATAGTACTTATACAGTATACATTATGTATTATAATAATAGTACTTACACAATATACATTGTGTATTATAAAACTATAAATTAGAAGGTGCAATATAAACGTGTCATTATTAGAAATAAAGATGTTTACATAATAATTGAATATTTCATAAATATATAATTTTGCTTATTACTTTATTTCGCTAGAACTAGAGCAAAGTTTTTTTAACTTTAAATTATTAATAGCTATATTATAATAGATAATTACGCATATGCTATATTCCCGGTGGCATACAGACCAAATTAATAATAATATGAACATTAATACTACGATACTTTCGGAGAACATACAAACACATAGTGTAGTACTTAAAAGAATACATAACATGATTACATATATTAAATTAAGAAAGTAAATGGTACAGGTGTGTCATCAGATCTCAATAAAGAGTATGTACAATATTTAGTTTTTTTGTTGCATATAATGCTAATTCAAATATATTAATAATAAAACTATATTTTATCGTTAATATCTATTATAACTCATTTTGAATTCTTTTTCGTCATGTTAAAAATGTATACAACAACTATATACAACAAATATCTATATAAAATATATATTAATTATTACTGAAATATAACAATTTTCATAGCATATCAATAACAAATATCATATCCATACGGATATTTATGAAATATAATTGAAAACTCAATAAAGTTCATTAAATTTAATAATTTTAAATCATTAAATCATTAGATTATTCGATTATTAAGTAAATTATATTATTGTATATATATATTTGATCAATTTCCTATATTTGTTGTGTTGCTTTCTTATTAATTGCAATATTTACGAAAATCTTCGGTATTTCCAGGAATTATAATTATTTGGTAAATTATTAATTATATTGATGTATATAGAAGGGTGATTATTATGATTAAACGACATGTTTACATATATTATGGCTTATGAGACAACATTTCTAAAAAATGATTTACATGTGACATTTATTATAAAAATGATGTATGTATGCACGTATTACAATGTGGACTCATTATAATTGTTAAACATAAATTATAACGTAAACGAATTAAATTACGATATTACAAATTATTAATACAAATTATTTTTTATTTTAATGATACACATCAATATCACAATAATAGTATCAATTTAAACGATTAAATGTCAAAATACGATATAAATATACGATACAAAAAGGATACAATTTTATTATATTGTTAAATAAAATTAGACATTTCAAAATATATAATATTATTATATATTATTTCATAATGTTAATACTAATTAAATAGAATTTCATTCATTGTAAAATAGTATGTAAATAATCAACAAAAACTTTACAAATAATGTTAACTTTTAAGAATATTATAAATTTCAAATCAAGTTATGTAAGTGCTTACTTTGAAGCAAGTGTAAATCTGTATATTTACAATTCAATATTTATTAGAATTATCTGATTTAAATTACGATATTTATATTAAATATAATAAATATTGTATATTGTACAATATTGTATATAAGTATAAATAAATAATAAGGTACAACATTTGAAATAAATGTTTTACCTTTTGTATCTATGTTTCATAAATTATTTAAAATATCGTACATTATAAAGTAAACAATGTATAGTATTGTTTCATGTAGTAATTTACTATTGTGTTTTTATCTTTGGGTTTTCCCTGTTTTTAACAGTGTTTATCACAATATAATAATATCGTAATATTTAATACATATTATTTAATTAATAATAGCATTATTTATATATCGAGTTATATATATCGTGCAAATATGTATTTACATGTACATTATATTATATTTATAAGTACTCAAAAACTATCATAAAGCATCCTCTTGTATATCTGAGTAATGATATGCAGATGATTCGCTATTATATAAGTATATATAAAGAAGTGACTAATACTTACTATTGGATGGTTATATTTACATATTGCGTTATATATCGGTGTATGTATACGATGTATTTATCAGATGACATTATATTAAATTAATTATTAAATTGATATTATATTATAGAATGCACAAATATGTGAGTGAATGTAGAATATGATATATTACGAATATATTATATATGATATATATACTACATATATCATATATATGGTATATATATATGATACATATATGCATATAGGAATATATACATATATTAGATCTTAAATTTATTATTATTTAAAATCTACAATGGACATTATATAACAACCAAATTGTAATGTAAATATATAAATAATGAAGAATTCATATTTTTTATTAGAAATTCATATTATTTAATTAGTATTAATAATCATATGTTAATATTGAGCTTGGTGTCAGTCGAGTATTCCTGAACTATAGGTCATGGCACGAAAATTAAGCAATTTGTTATATAAGTGTGAATTCTGAATTCTTATATTGTGTGAATTCTTAAAGTTCCAAATATTTATTTTGCAAGTATTCAGAGAAAATATATCTAAGAATTATGAATTTAATATTTAATAGTAATCACAGTTAAAACACATATTTACACACCCATAGATTTTTGTCATTATTTGGTCTTGGAAAATTTCATAATTTGAATTTGGGTGACAAAAAAGTTTAGAAATTCAATTTATAAGTATAATTATGCATTAACATTAGCATTAGCATTAGCATTATAATTAGCATTAGCATTAGCATTAGCATTAGCATTAGCATTAGCATTATCATTAGCATTAAAATTAACATTAGCATTAGCATTAGCATTAGCATTAGCATTAGCATTAGCATTAGAATTAGCATTATCATTAGCATTAGAATTAACATTAGCATTATCATTCACATTAGCATTAGCATTAGCATTAGCATTAGCATTAGCATTAGCATTAGCATTAGCATTAGCATTAGCATTAGCATTAGCATTAGCATTAGCATTAGCATTAGCATTAGCATTAGCATTAGCATTAGCATTAGCATTAGCATTAGCATTAGCATTAGCATTAGCATTAGCATTCGCATTAGCATTCACATTAGCATTAGCATTAGCATGAGCATTAGCATTAGCATTAGCATTAGCATTAGCATTAGCATTAGCATTAGCATTAGCATTAGCATTAGCATTAGCATTAGCATTAGCATTAGCATTAGCATTAGCATTAGCATTAGCATTAGCATTAGCATTAGCATTAGCATTAGCATTAGCATTAGCATTAGCATTAGCATTAGCATTAGCATTAGCATTAGCATTAGAATTAGCATTAGCATTAGCATTAGCATTAGCATTAGCATTAGCATTAGCATTAGCATTAGCATTAGCATTAGCATTAGCATTAGCATTAGCATTAGCATTAGCATTAGCATTAGCATTAGCATTAGCATTAGCATTAACATTAGCATTAGCATTAGCATTAGCATTAGCATTAGCATTAGCATTAGCATTAGCATTAGCATTAGCATTAGCATTAGCATTAGCATTAGCATTAGCATTAGCATTAGCATTAGCATTAGCATTAGCATTAGCATTAGCATTAGCTTTAGCATTAGCATTAGCATTAGCATTAGCATTAGCATTAGCATTAGCATGGGCATTAGCTTTAGTATTAGCATTAGCATTAGCTTTAGCATTAGCTTTAGCATTA
The DNA here is from genome assembly GCA_964035775.1 of Osedax frankpressi. Lineage (NCBI taxonomy): Eukaryota > Metazoa > Annelida > Polychaeta > Sabellida > Siboglinidae > Osedax > Osedax frankpressi. The sequence continues at coordinate 39,500,261 of OZ038314.1, read as the reverse complement.
GCTTTAGCATTAGCATTAGCATTAGCATTAGCATTAACAATAGAATAAGCATTAGCTTTAGCATTATAATTAGCATTAGCATTAGCATTAGCATTATCATTAGCTTTAGCATTAGAATTATCATTAGCATTAGCATTAACATTAGCATTAACATTAGAATAAGCATTAGCTTTAGCATTATAATTAGCATTAGCATTAGCATTAGCTTTAGCATTAGAATTGGCATTAGTATTAGAATTTGCATTAACATTAGCATTAGCATTATAATTAGAATTAGCTTTAGCATTATAATTAGCATTATCATTAGCATTAGCATTAGCATTATAATTAGCATTATCATTAGCATTAGCATTAGCATTAGCATTAGCATTAGCATTAGCTTTAGCTTTAGCTTTAGCATTAGCATTAGGATTAGCATTAACATTAGCTTTGGAATTAGCATTAGCATTAGCATTAGAGCTAAAAATTAAATGTAAGTAATTAGTGCTTATATATAACATTACTTCCCGTAATAATTTTAATTCATAAATAACTGATAATTAGTTACAATAACTTGATAGTAACACATGTCCGTTTGATATGTTATTTGATATTACGTGTAATATGTGCCTTACGTATGTAAATATATACTGACTACTTATTCAGTATCAACTGGCATGTAACGTAAGTAACGAAGCCTGGTACATCATATTAATACTCGTTATTTTAAGGTAATCAGCATTCTACAAAGTAATACCTGGGCTTCGAATAAGTACATTATTATTATTGACTAACACTAATGAAAATACCTGCATTAATATCCATTAATAACTAATTAATAACTATTTATAACTAATTCATTGTTTATAAAGCCAACACTATAATTTAATATAATTAATTTACTTTATTTACTGATAAATAACAAATAATTAATTAAGTTAAATATATATAAATTATAAATTATAAACTTTAATTTTAGGCAACAATTATTATTTTTCATTAACTATTACAACTATATGTTATTCAAACAATGAAAGACTATTATTAAAGACAAAAGAGTATGGTACTTATATAAACTTAGAAACTATAGTTTACCATAATATTGATTTAATTGGTTATTTTCTTTAATATACAATTGACTCATTTTTCTAAAAATAACTGAGGAAACAAATAATTTTCAGAGAAAACAGGATATATATTACTCACTTATTAGTAAATACAACTCACCTATAAATAAATATAATTCACTTATAAATAAATATAGCTCACATATAAATAAATAGAACTCATATTTAAGTAAATAAAACACACATATAAGTAACTATAGCTCACTTTGTGACCATAGGAAATATAAATGATTATAAAATATAAAAAGAAGGATTGTGGAATAATTACAAATATATTTGTAAAAAGATTATTCCACAAAATAATCTGCCACTTTAGTGCCACTTTGTGTGTTCAAATTTGTAATGATTTTGTATACAAAACATATTTATATAATTACGTAATATTTATATAATTACATATTATATAAAAAATTAATCTCATGGATGGATTGGTGGGAAATGCATTCGAGAATTTAATATTAAGTTAAAAATTAGAACTACATATTATTATATTAATTAAAATTAAGTTATTATTGTATTGTTTTATATTGTAAGACTCGTTGGTTATTTGAATACAGATTATAATGAATTTAAATTAATTTATAAATAGTTGTGTAGTTTAAATATATATTAAATACTCTATGGTAAATTAACGTGAAGTAAGCAATAAATATGGAATATTTGTGAATTATAGAAAAATATACAGAATTATAGTGTAGTATATCGAAGTGTGCATTTGGAATTCTAGACAGAGAAATTCACTTAGCATCAGGGCCAAACTTTCCGATAAGTATACGACTGAATACACTATTACATAATGCTATCGCATAAATAATAAACATGTTTGTTTACATTATCTATGGTTACCGTTATGTATGGAAGGTAGTATAGCTTAATAAATCTAATGTATGTTCCTGATATGTAATAAACCTGATATGAACAACAAATTGTAATGTTAGGATATCGTAACGAATAACGGATTAATATGGTTATATATATATATATATATATATATATATATTTATATACATATATATATATATATATACATATATACATATATACATATATATATATATATATATATATATATATATATACATACATATATATATATATATATATATACATATATATATATATATATATATATATACATATATATATATATATATATATATATATATATATATACATATATATATAAATATAATATACATAGAAAAGGAGATACCGTCCCGCATACCACAATCTTGTCCAGGGTATTTATTAGACGCGTGGTTACATAATATTGATCATATTAATTGTCACCGTTATATGCTCAGCACATGAACATCGTTTAGTGGAATGTTTATAACGGTGAATAGCCGACAACCTAGTTACGGTTGAGACTACATTCTCGGTATACCGCTAAGATCGCCGTAGGAAGCGATGCCGATAAATAACGGTGTTTTTAGGAGTGTTTCCGCGGTGTAACGGTGTATTCAGGAGTGTTTCCGCGGTGTAACGGTGTATTCAGGAGTATGTCGGCGGTGTAACGGTGTATTCAGGAGTGTTTCCGTGGTGTAACGGTGTATTCAGGAGTATGTCGGCGGTGTAACGGTGTATTCAGGAGTATGTCGGCGGTGTAACGGTGTATTCAGGAGTATGTCGGCGGTGTAACGGTGTATTCAGGAGTATGTCGGCGGTGTAACGGTGTATTCAGGAGTATGTCGGCGGTGTAACGGTATAGTCGGGAGTGTTTCCGCGGTGTAACGGTGTATTCAGAAGTATGTCGGCGGTGTAACGGTGTATTCAGGAGTATGTCGGCGGTGTAACGGTGTATTCAGGAGTATGTCGGCGGTGTAACGGTATAGTCGGGAGTGTTTCCGCGGTGTAACGGTGGTTTTTACGCGGTAACCGATACCGAGATATCGAGATAGTATCAATGCGGGCTGAACGTGTAGTATGTACAACGGGCCGCGTGTAACGTGGGCGTGGCTTACGGGTGTCTCCCGTGGCCATCCTGTGTCGGGATAGCCCCCGCCGCTGTAGGGAACGTTTGATGTTACAGACGTGCCACGACGTGCTGGTATAGAGGACACTGCATACGCCATCGGACACACTGTATAGTGTACGGTGTATGCGACTATATGCTGTAGATTAACGGTATCAATTAATGATACGTAACGTGAAATTTATATAAATAGGTATCATCCTCAAACACATAATATCGTGATGATTATAATATATAAATAAATAAATATATATATATATATAAATATAAATATATATATATAAATATATATATATATATATATATATTGTATTTCTATTAGTAGTATTATTTGATGAACATTAATTACATGTATGTAATTGCTTTGGTCTAATAAAACACCTATTCGTATAATTCACGTGACATGACATTAACTCTAGTTGCTACTGCCATTACACTACAACATATACATACGTAATAGTTTAAAACACTACACTCTTGTGTTTAGATGGAGTTATGCCATATGGATCTATATGAGACCGGTATTTAATTAGAAACGGCATCCGGTGATATAGAGGGTTAAACTGTACACTGTACAGTGTACAATGTACAGTGTACATTATACCCTGTACAGATAGCGGTCAAGATAACGGAATTATTCTTTTGAGGGCTGTTAATTAATAACATAGAAGTATGTCGTGAATTCTCCTGTTAATAAATGTCTGACGAAGAGTGTCTTTGGCTAGATTGTAGATATCCACTAACGTGTCGTGTCGAGTGTGTGGCTTTTAGAAATGCTCTAGTAGTAATGCATTGCTTAGTCTATACCTTATGCCACCGTTAATTAAGCAAAATACAAATGTATTATATAATAATCATGTATATAAAGAAAGATTTATATATCTATGCATATATATTTGTTATTGAACTTATTAAATTGGTTTCTTAATAGATATAACCTTCTTATAAAGTTCAAATTATATTGAATTTAATTTCCTAATATTATATATGTGTGTTATGAGTTATTTATTACATTTTCTCAATTGTTTCTATTTATTAACATTATAACAATACATTTGAAATATATCATTACTATATCATTACTATATCATAACTTTATCATAACTATATCATAACTATATCATAACTATATCATAACTATATCATAACTATATTATAACTATATCATAACTATATCATTACTATATCATAACTATATCATAACTATATCATTACTATATCATAACTATATCATAACTATATCATAACTATATCATAACTATATCATAACTATATCATAACTATATCATAACTATATCATAACTATGTCATAACTATATCATAACTATATCATAACTATATCATAACTATATCATAACTATATCATAACTATATCATAACTATATCATAACTATATCATAACTATATCATAACTATATCATAACTATATCATAACTATATCATAACTATATCATAACTATATCATAACTATATCATAACTATATCATAACTATATCATAACTATATCATAACTATATCATAACTATATCATAACTATATCATAACTATATCATAACTATATCATAACTATATCATAACTATATCATAACTATATCATAACTATATCATAACTATATCATAACTATATCATAACTATATCATAACTATATCATAACTATATCATAACTATATCATAACTATATCATAACTATATCATAACTATATCATAACTATATCATAACTATATCATAACTATATCATAACTATATCATAACTATATCATAACTATATCATAACTATATCATAACTATATCATAACTATATCATAACTATATCATAACTATATCATAACTATATCATAACTATATCATAACTATATCATAACTATATCATAACTATATCATAACTATATCATAACTATATCATAACTATATCATAACTATATCATAACTATATCATAACTATATCATAACTATATCATAACTATATCATAACTATATCATAACTATATCATTACTATATCATAACTATATCATAACTATATCATAACTATATCATAACTATATCATAACTATATCATAACTATATCATAACTATATCATAACTATATCATAACTATATCATAACTATATCATAACTATATCATAACTATATCATAACTATATCATAACTATATCATAACTATATCATAACTATATCATAACTATATCATAACTATATCATAACTATATCATAACTATATCATAACTATATCATAACTATATCATAACTATATCATAACTATATCATAACTATATCATAACTATATCATAACTATATCATAACTATATCATAACTATATCATAACTATATCATAACTATATCATAACTATATCATTACTATATCATTACTATACCATTACTATACCATTACTATACCATAACTATATCATTACTATACCATTACTATATCATTACTATACCATAACTATATCATAACTATATCATTACTATATCATTACTATATCATAACTATATCATAACTATATCATAACTATATCATAACTATATCATAACTATATCATAACTATATCATAACTATATCATAACTATATCATAACTATATCATAACTATATCATAACTATATCATAACTATATCATAACTATATCATAACTATATCATAACTATATCATAACTATATCATAACTATATCATAACTATATCATAACTATATCATAACTATATCATAACTATATCATAACTATATCATAACTATATCATAACTATATCATAACTATATCATAACTATATCATAACTATATCATAACTATATCATAACTATATCATAACTATATCATAACTATATCATAACTATACCATTAATATTGTTATTACAAATTCATTACTATTTCATTAATTAATTGATAAACTAAGTTGCATACGACATCGTTGAATTACATAATCTACCGTAACAGAAATTATGCAATCGCAATTGTCGTACCGGAAAAACCAAGAAAGTTTGCGGGAGTGACGGAAAAACCTACGACAGCAAATGTTTTCTTTTCAATGCCCAGCGTTGTTCTCTCAGAACCATATTTGTGAAATTCGAAAAGCCTTGTAAAAGTTCATTTCTATTGTTATATGACGTTCTATCGATAATATTTTAGCCATATGGATTTCGAAATATTGCTCAGCCTATATCTAGATATATAGATACAGTTCTTTGTATACTATTATATAATATTGATCAGAAAAGTATTATAAAAACTATAAATTATATGTAAATGAAATGAAATTATTTTACAGACTATTATAACTATATGTATTTATCTCGTCTCTGATCAGTTACACATTTAGTTAGATATCTAACTTCTAATAGTTATTCTAGAATTTCACATATTTATATATTAGGTAACTGTCAGGCCACAAGATATAAACGACTAGAAGAAATTAGCGAAGGCAAAACCCGTGCGAAAGATGTCTATATTCCAGTTTGTCTGGTTAATAATTATGCCTATAAATACTGATATATATATATATATATATATAACAAGATTTACATTATTTGTAAGCCCGATTAGTAATACAATTAATATTGTATTAATATTGTATTATTGTCCTAATATAATAGAAAATAAATAATCTATGTAGAGAAATGGAGTGTACAAAGGATTGCAGTGTTTTAAGAACGTATGTTGGTGCGTTTCTGAAAAAGGAGTGAAAACACAAGCTAGGACATCCACCGACAAAAGAAATTCTCAAAAGACACTCATATGCCCAAAGAAACGTAAATACGGTATGCATGTGGCTGAATATTACTAATATATTCACAATACCGTTAGAATACCGCATCGTATAAAATATAATTCTCAGAATCAGGTAGAGATCCAATATTCTGGACGATACAAAAGCTACACTGTAAACATTGTACGCGTAGAAAAAAAGACAACTAAATTTATATCATGGACAATTAAATAATAAAACGTACCAAGTACGTGATTATTATCATAACTAATACAAAATAAATATAATATACAACATAAAAGAGATAGTGAAACAATATAGATGATAAATAATATATGTAAGCTAAAATATGAATATATAAATATATGATAGTATGCCTGATAATGAATAGTTGATTACCTTAGTTGATGTTGTATTTACCTGGATGTTGTATTTACCTGGATGTTGTATTTACCTGGATGTTGTATTTATGACTACGTATTAGTAATCATTTAAATACTAATTGTTGTAGCCAAAAAAGAGCGTAGAGGAACTTACCGAAGACATAGAGGTTTCATTTAAAATATATGTTAGATACCATTCTATATCAATATTATTGTTAATACAATTATTGAATATGAATATTGATAAAGCATACAAATTACAAATTCAATATATAACTATCTATAAAAGTATTTTATATGAATATATTAGATATATATAGTATATATTATATACACGTATATATATATATATATATATATATATATATATATATATATATGTTATGCATATATATACGTATATATACACGTATATATACATATTTTAGCAACATAATTAATCAAATAGGTAAAAAGAGAAAATGTAAACGCAATCAAAAACCACTTTTTAATTTTTATTTGATGAAGGTATTTGATCAAGAATATGAACGAAAACTAAATGGTTATGAACAAGACAATATTAGAAGGACTCATTATATAACTCAGTGGAAGGATATACTATAAAGATCTATTTTCAATTCCTCTAAATATATTGCATTGTATACATTGTATATACCTATATAGCCATTAGAATCATTACTGTTATATTTTATCAATATTCTGTTAAATCATTTTTCAGCAAACTAACTATACGATTATATAATTATGTTTTCAGTTACAAAAAAAATCGATTATAAAATCATTTTGGGATGGAAATTTCGTTTGCATGATGCAAACAATGATAACTTATTGGATAGGAGGTAAATATAAATATTTATTAAATATTGTTACATTATAATATGTATATCTTAATAAAGTTAGGAAAATGCATAGACTATCAACATGTAAAGCAGGGGTCAAATTCTCTGGTAAAACTAACAATGAATTGGGGGATTATTTCATTTTAACTGGCTCATGTTAGAATACTTTACATGGAAGACTATAGTCTATAGTCTATAGACACTATATTCTGTAAGGTATATTGTATAGGGTATACTCAGTATATACTACGAATATATTTTCTCTATCCTATAATAGCTATAACTTAAACAAAACATTTTGGAATTTGTTATTAATTAATAGATTGAACTATAATGCTAATCAGTTATCAAAATAACATAATCTATAATATAATATTAAAATATAATTTTCAATCTACACATATATATATTATTTAACAATACAATACATTTATATGCATACAAATAAAAAATACGTATATAAAATAATCAAATTACATGTAACATTTTTTATTACAGAGAATTAAAAGAGCTTAAAAAATTAATACGGAACATAATTAAACCAAAGTCTTGTGCACACCGGTTCCACAGATACTGCGATAAGAACAAGGATAGGAAACTAAGCTTAGAAGAATGGCAAGATTGTTTAAAGGTTTCCAGTCGAAGTACGTATAAAAAAATAATTCAAAAATAAATGCAAAATGTTAGAAATTCATTATGGATAACTAAATGGGATTTGTACATTAAAATATAAATAGGTTACAAACCTACTGAAGTTATTCGCAAATTATTAATGCAGTGGCTTTTCATATTACTTTATATAATTTTACCTAACAAACTTTTAATCTGTGTTTTATATCGTTGTATATCTGTTGTCATAAATCTTTACATTCACTAAATATGCATGAGATCAATTGTTATTATTATTATTATTCGTAATTAAATAGTAGAAGCATTAAATTTTAAATATGTGATAATTTTGAGTAATAATGTATGACTGTACAAATGAATAATCAATAATTAATAGTTAAATAGATTATATTTAATTTTCAAACATTTAATTTTCTATTAATATCGAAATTGTAATTATATATATATATATATATATATTGAATTATCAAACAATAATTTAAAACATTTATATGAAAATCTCAATTATAATATATATATTTAGATTTAGAAGTTCTAAATCGATAAATCTAAATCAATTGAATGTAATAATGTAATATATTAAATAAACGCTTATATTACTAATGATTATCATGAATTTTACTAATCATAACCAATATATACATAATCTACTGATAGTTATGCTATTAATTAAGAATTCGTATATTGTATAGAAAATCCACGAAAAAAGAAAAAGATAAGAAAAATAATAAGTTTGTAATTATATTTTTATAAATGTCATATATCTATGGATATTATACATACTAATCATGTATATAATTATATTGAGTATACATACTCTATATACATACTCTATATATTATTCTAACAATAGGACAACAAATTCTACCAAATAACATGCCACTCGTAGAAAGAAAAAATAGGAATAATAGAAATAATAAAGGTAACTATAATATTTTATATAATTTTTTAGATAAGTTAGTTTATTATATTAAATAATTTTAAAATATTTAAATTAAAATATTATATTAGATAGAAAACCAATATATTCATGTTATGTATTAAAGTAAATGAAAAAGTATTCATTTAAATACAATACATTTATTTATATTAATTAAAGTTGAATTATTATATTACATAGATTATACGTAATAATTTAATATTTTAAATTATTGTCTTAATTAAAATTTACTTATATAAAATCTAGTATAATTATATAAACTTATATAAAACTAGTTTTCTTATTCTATAATAATTGTATACAATTTTATATAATTTTATAAAATTAACAAAAATTCTAAACACCAATGAAAAATATCAAAAGAGATCATTGTTTGTATAATATTAACATACCTCAATAGTAATCTAAATCATTGTATATGAATATATTAATGCAATATATATATTGCCATTATAAAATATGTCACTATAAAATTATGTGATGTAATTACAAATTATGCATTCATTAATTCATTATTAGCTACTAATAATACAATTTACTATGTTATCGTTATTAATGATTTATAATGGTATACATATATTCTAATGGTATAATATATTTTATAAAAAATCATTGCGAAGTATAATTTGTGTAGATATCCATCTTTAGCTTAAGTTTTGATCCTATTTTAGTACTAATATTTGTATTTATAATTATTATGTAATTATGTAATTAATAATAATAATGTTCTATTGTAAATATAAATATATATATATATATATATATATATATATATATATATATCGATATGATTTTATAACCAGTTTAAAAACATAAACTATGTAGAAAGTTATATGATACAAATTATAAGTGTACGTAATATTAAAATTTTATAATATTGGTTGTAGAAAAATCATTGTTAGTAATTTTACTGTTTTATCAAAATTATATTTATATTTTATATTTTATATTGAATCAATTGTATTAATTAAAGTATCTTCAGTGGTTTGAGTGGTAATTTATGATTTTAAAAAAATATGAGATAATTATATATGATCATTTAAAATGGCATAAACACCAAACATGAATGATTGTTATTACATAATTAGGATAATTTATAGTAAGTAAATATTTATAGTGTTATGTTAATATATAATAATATATCCAGTTTGAAGACATAAAAATGTGGTTTGCGCTCTAGGGTGTATTTACAGGGGTGTATTAAAAATTGTATTGCATATTACAGAGTATTACAAGAAAATATAAATTTAATATTTTTTGTTTGTGAAAAATGTCTAAAAATAATTAAATTTAGTTTGAAAATATGGAATAATAATTTTCAAGCGTCGTTAGAATCTTAATTTATCTTTGTCTCTTCTAGAATCGGTAATAATTAAAGATTTCGTAAAAATGTCTTGTAAATAGTTCACTCTGTAATTGTAGTTTAATAATTATTCATTTTCTTAAATTAGTACAATATGTAATTGTAAATAGGTAGTTATTATTATATTGACCAACAATTATTTAAATTATAAATATATTGAATATTAATTCGATAATCTTAATAATACTGATACTATAGTAATTACTTTATAATTACTAATATAGAAACACAATAAGTATTCAATAATTATATACATATATGATCTTACATTTTAAAATCGATATCGTTATCGTTAACTTTAATATATCTAATATATGTTTTACCTATATTTATTTCATAAAAATCTAAAAGTAAAAAATATAAAATTGTTATATAAAAACTATCTTAAATATAAAAGATGTATAGATGAAATGATATTTAATAATGAAATGTTCAATGTTATCGCATAAACATTTAAACATATTGGTATGCTACTATTTATGCGCAAGTATGTATAAATAATATTTATTAATTCTATTTATAGCTATTGACATCCGATATCATATACACGTCAAATAGGAGGACGAATAGATTGTCAATTACAGGATAAAAGTAAAGGAGCTTCAATGGAATGCAATGGAAAGTATTTCAAGAATGTGCAATGCATGGAAGCGTTTTGTTTTTGTGTAAATCCTTCAAACGGCGATTTAATACTAGGCAAGTAATGGTTCATACTAGAAATTCGTAGTTATGTTGATATTAGATTTGCATTAACTATATGAAGGTATTATTTACTATAATAGGAACATAATCATTTGCAATACATAACTTCAAGGAACTGCAATTAAGAAAGGAATAAAACCGAATTGTTCTTTGAGTAGATATAACATGAACAAGAAAAACTTCAAGCAGCGCGATAGAACTTTCAAAGGCTGTAGAAACAAAAGAAGAGAACTATTCTTAGAAAAAATCTTGGAAATATTTGCTAGAGACATGAGAGAAAACGAGAGGTAATATTATATTGTTTAAAAATGTAAATTCATTAACATATTGTAAATCTAAGCAAATCTAAAATTGAAATATTAATAACGATTCTCTTTGAATCTAAGGTTTGCTCAAATAACAGACGATAGGGAAATTATGAAATGGAAGTTTAATCGAATGGACATCAATAGAAACAAAGTAAGTTACAGCTTTAAAATGAAATATTGTAATGTAATATATCTAATGGAGTTCTTTAATCTAATAATTTTTAAAATTCGGCTATAAATTCTAACCATTGATAACTTTACATTACACAACAAAAACATTATGTATACTTTATATACAGTATATACTTTATATACAGTATATACTTTATATACAGTATGTATACTTTATATACAGTATATACTTTATATAATATAAAAAGTAAAATTATTAAATTGAATTAATTCGATAGAAATTAGAAAGACGAGAAATACAGTCTACTAAAAAAGTATTACTTAATCATTTCATGAGAACTAAATTAAAATCATGTTCCAAACGATTTGTAAGATTTTGCGATTACAATGCTGACAAATTGATTACAGAATTTGAATGGTTAAAATGTTCATTAAAAAAAGGTTTTATTTATAGGAAAATAAACTATGGATTTATATAAAATTGTTTTTGTATAAAAAAGTAAATATTACATAAGTGTTATAACATACAGGAATAAATCCTGTTGAAAGATACCTGAAGAATGGGTGAAATGGAATGATGGTGGCATATTTATTATCGTTTTTGCTATATTATATAATTATATTTATTTATATTCAAAACATTTACAAACGATTGTATTTAACAATTGAGATCATTATAAATATTATTCAAACACTTTTTTTATTGTTTTTCCAAATATACACTTCATATAAATATTTATAATATAATACAGTATATTAATATTTTGATCACATAACAATTATATAAGGTTTGAAATAATATATTCGCTGACATTTTTATAAAGATACATTCTAATAATATCAAGTCCTACTATCTTTCGATTGTTTTATCACTTCTGTGAGAATTTCTAATTGTTTTTCAGTTCCATTCATCCTAGTTTAAATAAGAGTATTATGAAATATTTAATATAAATTAAGATTTAAAACACAATAAAACTACTATTCGAGTATTCACCAACTTTGCTCTATTTCTAGCATCTTGCAAGTTTTGTTCAAAAATAATTTGGTTGCACTTATCGTATTTGATTTTACTTCTCGAAATACTGTAAATTTGTAAAGTACTTTATATATTTATAAATGACAACATTTACATGAGTATCATTAAAATATTAAACTATATGTAAAGTATTAATTAAAGAATTATATTTAGAACCTTAACGCCATAAAGAAAAAAACAATTCCCAGCATCATAATAAATATTGAAATTATACTAATTTTAAAATTTGAAACCCTCTTAATACCCTGGAAATATTATGATATATAAGAAATACATGAAACAATTAGTTATTAGTAGTGTATGTAATATATAGGACATAATTAGTAATAAACATAACCTTATAATAACACATTTTTAGGATGAATTGAATACCGATTAAATCAATAATATATATGTAAAGAATATTTGTAAACTAAATTTGTGACAAGAATAATTAAATTATTAACAATTTATAAATTAATAAAATAAAAGTAAATTTGTATAAAAATAACCTTGATACCATAGTAGGAATCTTTAGGATAAAATGCATTATGATCCTTAGACTTGTCCCTCATGGAGAATATACTTTCATCGTGAAATCCTGTGCTAATTAATTAATGTATTTATATAGAACAGATTAGTGCAGATGCTAATTCCTTATAAGGTAAACACGTCGGCTACACGTCGGCTGTTCTAAAGACACGGGAGCGAATACACGACAACACACGTCACAAACTATTCGTAGGAGTGGTTGTGCGTCAGAGAGGACCGCCGTTGATCCGGGTACTCGAAACTACTCGGCAAAGTCTCGTCGTAGTCTCGACGCTGTCTGGCGTCGGAGAGTACGGTGTAAGCTTCGTTCAGACTCACAAACTCGGAGTGATCGCCCCGGTCGGTGTCCGGGTGCAACTGTACGGTACGAGGGTTCGAGGGTCACACCGTATCACAGCCTCGACGCCACTAACGGCATTAGTTACTACTTACAGTTTTTGAGAGCCTGATAAAAGCTTTTCTGATATCTTTTTTAGTGCACTTTCTTTTGAGATTTAGTAATTCGTAGTGATTCTTTCTCGATAAAAACACTCTAAAATAAATCTAATCTCTATATATAAATTATTCTAAAATATTTAATAATTTATCATTGAATTTACTATTACTTTTAATTTTATGTTACAACTTTTGTTTAACTATGATTTGAATAATATTTAAAAGTATACCAGATTAATATTGGTTAATAATATCACATTATCCTACTAATAATATCTCACTATCTTACTAAATAACTTGATGTTCATTTAAATAAAAATACGAAACGTTTTATGTAAGTTTCTTATAAATATAAAATGATTCATCACCAGATTTCGCGAGAACTTAAATACGAATTGTTCCATATAATTCCCTACAAAAAATTAATAATGATAATCAATTAATAATCTATATTAATGAAATCAAATGTATTTGATTTCAAAATTAAATATTTATAATAACAAATTATCTAAAATAAAAACTTCAAAATAAAACTAAAAAGTTAATATATATAATAAATATATATTATAATTAAATAGTTATATATAATATATCCTATGTATAATTTCAGGTTAATAATGTGTTTCTACAATGTCTAATCTAAGCTTAACATTGTAATACATTTTTTTAAAGTACTTATTTTAAAATACATCTACAAAATAGCGACTTTTAGATGCACCACAATAATTTTAAATAGGATAAATTTTGTATAATGAACCAAACATTTAGTTTTGATTCAAATTTGCAATAAATATAGTGTTATAATTTATATTAGATTTTTGACAATGATCTATGATTCATTCATAATATAGCTATACTATATAATAATTATAATGATAAGAATTTACTAAGAGACTTAATTTAAGTTAAGACATATAGAGACATAAGTTAGACATATAGAGACATAAGTTAAGACATATAGAGACTTAAGTTAAGACATATAGAGACTTAAGTTAAGACATATAGAGACATAAGTTAAGACATATAGAGACTTAAGTTAAGACACATAGAGACATAAGTTAAGACATATAGAGACATAAGTTAAGACATATAGAGACTTAACAGAGTAATAGTTAAGACATATAGAGACTTAAGTTAAGACATATAGAGACTTAAGTTAAAATATATAGAGACTTAATAGAGTAATAGTTAAGACATATAGAGACTTAAGTTAAAACATATAGATACTTAAGTTAAAACATATAGAGACTTAAGTTAAGATATATAGAGACTTAATAGAGTAATAGTTAAGACATATAGAGACTTAAGTTAAGACATATAGAGACATAAGTTAAGACATATAGAGACTTAACAGAGTAATAGTTAAGACATATAGAGACTTAATAGAGTAATAGTTAAGACATATAGAGACTTAATAGGCTAATAGTTAAGACATATAGAGACTTAAGTTAAAACATATAGATACTTAAGTTAAAACATATAGAGACTTAAGTTAAGACATATAGAGACTTAATAGAGTAAGAGTTAAGACATAAGTTAAGACATATAGAGACTTAAGTTAAGACATATAGAGACATAAGTTAAGACATATAGAACCATAAGTTAAGACATATAGAGACTTAACAGAGTAATAGTTAAGACACATAGAGACTTAAGTTAAGACATATAGAGACTTAAGTTAAGACATATAGAGACATAAGTTAAGACATATAGAGACTTAAGTTAAGACATATAGAGACTTAAGTTAAGACATATAGAGACATAAGTTAAGACATATAGAGACATAAGTTAAAACATATAGAGACTTAAGTTAAGACATATAGAGACTTAATAGAGTAATAGTTAAGACATATAGAGACTTAAGTTAAAACATATAGAGACTTAATAGAGTAATAGTTAAGACATATAGAGACTTAAGTTAAGACATATAGAGACTTAATAGGCTAATAGTTAAGACATATAGAGACTTAAGTTAAAACATATAAATACTTAAGTTAAAATATATAGAGAAATAAGTTAAGACATATAGAGACTTAACAGAGTAATAGTTAAGACATATAGAGACTTAAGTTAAAACATATAGATACTTAAGTTAAAATATATAGAGAAATAAGTTAAGACATATAGAGACATAAGTTAAGACATATAGAGACATAAGTTAAGACATATAGAGACTTAATAGAGTAATAGTTAATACATATAGAGACTTAAGTTAAAACATATAGATACTTAAGTTAAAATATATAGAGACATAAGTTAAGACATATAGAGACATAAGTTAAGACATATAGAGACTTAAGTTAAAACATATAGATACTTAAGTTAAAATATATAGAGACATAAGTTAAGACATATAGAGACATAAGTTAAGACATATAGAGACTTAAGTTAAGACATATAGAGACTTAAGTTAAAACATATAGAGACTTAAGTTAAAACATATAGAGACTTAATAGAGTAATAGTTAAGACATATAGAGACTTAAGTTAAGACATATAGATACTTAAGTTAAAACATATAGAGACTTAAGTTAAAACATATAGAGACTTAATATAGTAATAGTTAAGAAATATAGAGACTTAAGTTAAGACATATAGATACTTAAGTTAAAACATATAGATACTTAAGTTAAAATATATAGAGACATAAGTTAAGACATATAGAGACTTAACAGAGTAATAGTTAAGACATATAGAGACTTAAGTTAAGACATATAGATACTTAAGTTAAAACATATAGATACTTAAGTTAAAACATATAGAGACTTAAGTTAAGACATATAGAGACTTAATAGAGTAATAGTTAAGACATAAGTTAAGACATATAGAGACTTAAGTTAAAACATATAGAGACTTAATAGGCTAATAGTTAAGACATATAAAGACTTAAGTTAAGACATATAGAGTATATTATTACTTGTAAATAAAATATCTTAATCCAAAAATGTAGCTAATTTTAGGTACCTGCCTTAGAGTTGAATAACATAAAATAATATTATAAATTATTCTAAGCAATACAAAAATTATAAATAGATTAATGTTGATTATAAATACGATGTTAGTTATATAACTATACAGGCCACAGAAATAGAATAGAATATTCACACAAATTGCCCAAAGATAAAAACCTGTCCGATATCTGGAACATAAATGAACATAATAAGAATCATACTCTATATAATAGTGTATTTGACTTTCTAAGGTAAGTTAACATTAGTAAAGACAAACAACATAATATAATTAAAATTCGCTATCCCACTACTAATGTATTCTCTTTACATGTTATATTTATAATAAAATTTATTTAAATCATCATTGAAAATTCATTTTGTTTTGTGTGTTAAAAAATTGTGCATAATATATATCAGTTGATTTTTTTAGATGATAAAATTATGGTGAAATTTATTTATCATTTTTTAAAATATTAAGTATGATAACCTTATTTCATTAATCAAAACTATTAAAAATACATAGTTAATAAATGTAATTTTTAAAATAGCTATGAATATACATTTTTTGATAACAAATTATTTTTTAAATTTTTATATGTAAATATTAAATTAATAATTAAATTGGTCAATTAAATTAAAGCATTACAAACATATTATAATATATAAACTATATCTATTAAAGTAAATATAGGAACATCATATAGGAGATAAGTAATTAATGGATTATTACATAAGTTTTTTTTTAAAGATTGAATCCATTGATATATGATTAGATAATAGTTGAATTATAGAATTTCGCGAATTTACAATATTAGTAGTCCCTCGATGTTTAGTTGCTAATTATCTACAGCTCATTCATTTGATTTTGTTTTCTATATCGATTAATTACATAACAGCTGGGAGTTAATATTTCATCTACTGATTGAATAAAGAGCATTTAGTTAATGTTGTACATTGTAAACATTAATGGACATTGTAAATATTAATTAATTGATTGACTGGTATAGAATATATTGTAACAATTGGTAATGCTTTAATTAATTATATTTTAACATAATTAATAAATTTATATGACCAGTAAATTATATTTTAATCGTATGGTTAATATTTAATTATTATTTATATTACCCGAAGTAATATATATTGTTTTACAAATTTATCAAAAATGGTTAATATGTAATGAATATCATCTTGTATAGTCAATATATTAGATATTATAGTGCTCATATTTCATAGACTGTAATTCTACTGGTATTATTTAAACTATAGTTTATAATGAATCACAATAATTATACTATACTGTATAACTACTGGTTACCCAATACAAACTATACTATTTATTTTATATAAATATATATATTTATATATTATTTTTATAATATATGACATCGAAAATATATAATTATAAATAATTATATGTGTTATATTAATTATAGTTAATATAAAAAATTATTTCATAACATATAGTTTATTAATTAAACTCTCCAATACACGATACATTAAGCAATACACGGTATATTTAGTATTATGGATATACGTAGTATCATGAATAACCTTGTCGAGTAAAATATATTAATGAAATAAAATTAAATAATATCATACAATATATTTTATAAAATATCTATCATGATCAACCTTATTTACTAACACTATTATAAAATTACTATTAAATTAAAATAAATCATTGTATGATTTGTATATGAATTATACTAATGCATTCGGTCTAATATTATTAGGTATACATTTATTTTCAAATTTATCATATATTTAAAAAAAATAAAGTAATATCTTTTAAATATATTATTTTTCAATAAAAGACTAACAAGTTTATAGTGGTTTATTTAAACTAAATAGTTTATCTTAAATTAAAATATACTCTTTGTAGTTTTAATTATATATCGATATAACGTGATATATAACTTATAAGATTATTTTTATAATTTATATCTAGTTTAAAAAAATTCAAAGACCTTAATATAGATATTTATAATAATATTTAAATCAGTACATTTTTAATATATACAGATATGCGTTAATTTAACCATTATTTATAACATATATATAAAGAGATCTATCTATAAATATTGAAACTATTGTTGTTATACTATGTTTAATATATTACATTACATTATAGAAAAATGAATTCGATAAGGTTATTCAATAACTTATTGATAAAGAAAAATCAATTAATTTCGCTGAAATTTTCATTAATAAAAAGGTTATTCAAAAAGTTATTATGGTACAATTTCTTATTCATAACATTGTGATTATTATGTTTTATTTACCCAATATAAATAGTTTGTTTTAACAAGGATTACAATGTTATCTGTATTTTAAATATCTAAATAGATAGTGTTACATATATTATTTGCAAATAATTTCAAATAGTATTATTACACGATTTTGTTTCGATGTATGCATATTAGAAGCCACTACATTAATACTACACTTGTCATTTGGTATATACGCAAACTTAACGTGCTAAAATATAAGTAAATTAATATAAACGAATACGCACGACGCGAGTCTCGCGTTTTCAATAAAAGGATCAACTATAAATAGAAATTATGGAGATCGCGTACTTTCATTGTTTATTTATGTAATCATTCTTTATCAGATTGGTTTATATATTAGGTTAAATTAGAAGGCTATAAGGCGGTTAGTTAAATAAAAAATTGTAAAAATACCTAGAATTAAACATAATTAAATTGTTATGGTACATATTACACAATGCTTTTTTATAATATATATTATTTAATATTTTTAGTAGGATTAAGTAGACAAGTTTTACATTAATCATTAAAAACTGTACTTCTCAAGCTTTTTTGTAAAAACAAATGTGATATTGTAGTTCTACCAGATGCATTACAATTTGATTGATTACTATTATGAATCATATTGAGTATTCCATCAAGTAATATGATCACATATAATTCTATATTAAATTTTAATTTTAAAAACGCGAGCATCATTTGTTTATTTATATAAAAGAACGTTCCATTGCATGTAATCCCTTCCATTGTAATGAAATTTACAACATATTATTACACTATCGATATTTGGTTTTAATACAAATTTGTCTAGTTAGACTAGAATAGCAATAGCAATCACAGCTGCCAGATCATGCTGATTAAATATGATTAAAACTATTATTATGAACTGCCATATTACGCAAGTATTTATATTAGCTTGCCTAGGCGACATTAAATAATGTAAGAATGGATTGAAAAGCAACTAAAGGATGAGGTGATAATTATAAAGTTTCGCAATTTTATTCAATTCGTAGTTATCTAGTATTTAGACTAGTATAACAATGGTTTGTTTGTTTTCAGCCTAAACACATCGGCGAGTATGTTGTTCGTAGGATTAAATCTAAGGATTGAATATTATGAGTGATTTTGCTTTATTACAATACAAGAACTACATAAATGTATCTACATAGATATTATAATTAAGTCATTTAGTCTGCATAATATAATTTAGATATGCCTATTTAGAGATGCCAATCTAATAATCTAAAATGTCCTCGTCTATCCACTAGGGTTTATGAAATTTATCTCATTTTATTGCCCATCATTTAAAAATTCATTATTTGTTTAACGATTTGAATAGTTATTGTCAAAATCTATCTTTATTAAATAAAGTAAATGAAATAGAGATAAAAATCAACATATTATATAGGTATATATATATTATTGAATATATTTAGATAAATACATATATTAAGTTCACATATACACGAAATTCACTTAAATTCAAATACAGGGGTATTAATAAAAGTCAAATAGTTTCAAGAAATCATCACAATTACTATGACACATTACACATCGTAAGAACAGCTACCCAGAAACAAATCAAAGAAGCCTATCTTAAATTATCAAAAAAGGTTTATTCGAACATTCCTTCTATAATTTACAAATTTATTTAGTTATTTTATTAATTATGACTCATGAAGTAAAAGGAAAATGTATATATTTATTATAAAACAGCTAACGAGTGGTAATTTACAGAGCCATCCGGACAGCGCAACCTTTGACCCTCTGCAAAAGCATAAGTTCACTGAGGTCACTCAGGCTTACAAAACTTTGAGTAGGTCATCGTCACGTATGCAATACGATCAGAAACTCTTCAGAATGCATAGTCGGTACACAAAGTACTGACTGACTGACTTACTGACTGACTAATTGACTTACTGACTGACTTACTGACTGACTTAATTGACTTACTGACTGACTGACTGACTAATTGACTTACTGACTGACTTACTGACTGACTTAATTGACTTACTGACTGACTTACTGACTAATTGACTTACTGACTGAATAATTGACTTACTGACTGACTGACTGACTGACTTACGGACTTACTGACTAATTGATTGACTTACTGACTGACTAATTGACTTACTGACTGACTTACTGACTAATTGACTTACTGACTGAATAATTGACTTACTGACTGACTGACTGACTGACTGACTAATTGACTTACTGACTGACTGACTGACTAATTGACTTACTGACTGAATAATTGACTTACTGACTGACTGACTGACTGACTTACGGACTTACTGACTAATTGATTGACTTACTGACTGACTAATTGACTTACTTACTGACTAATTGAATTACTGACTGACTTACTGACTGACTTAATTGACTTACTGACTGACTAATTGACTTACTGACTGACTGACTGACTAATTGACTTACTGACTGAATAATTGACTTACTGACTGACTGACTGACTTACGGACTTACTGACTAATTGATTGACTTACTTACTGACTAATTGATTGACTTACTGACTGACTAATTGACTTACTGACTGACTTACTGACTAATTGACTTACTGACTGACTGACTGGCTGACATACTTACTTACTTATTGACTGATTTACTAACTGACTAATTGACTTACTTACTGACTGTATTACTGACTGACTAATTGACTGACTGACTTACTGACTGACTGACTAACTGACTGACTGATTGACTAATTGACTGACACTGACTAACTGACTGACTAATTGATTGACTAACTGACTGACTGACTGACTAATTGACTGACTGACTGATTTACTGACTAATTGACTGACTGACTTACTTACTTATTGACTGATTTACTTACTGACTAATTGACTTCATTATTGACTTTATTACTGACTGACTTACTGATTAATTGACTTACTGACTGATTGACTGACTTACTTATTGACTGACTTACTTATTGACTGATTTACTGACTTACTTACTGACTAATTAACTTATTGACTGATTTACTGACTAATTGACTGACTGACTTACTTACTTATTGACTGATTTACTTACTGACTAATTGACTTACTTATTGACTGTATTACTGACTGACTTACTGACTGATTGACTGACTTACTTATTGACTGATTTACTGACTTACTTACTGACTAATTGACTAACTGATTGACTGACTGACTAATTGACTGACTTACTGACTAATTGACTGATTTACTGACTAATTGACTGACTGACTAATTGACTGACTGACTTATTTACTTATTGACTGATTTACTGACAGATTGATTTACTGACTGACTTACTGACTAATTGACTTACTTATTGACTGACTTACTGACTAATTGACTGACTGACTGACTTACTTATTGACTGATTTACTGACTGACTGACTGACTAATTGACTGACTTACTGACTAATTGACTGACTGACTGATTAACTGACTAATTGACTGATTGACTTCCTGATTATATTACCCTATACAAATGCTCTAGCCTTTCAACACTCTTCAATCCACTAAACTACCTCGCCTCCGATCAATTTCTCCTTTAATTTAATTTATCCGCAAACACGCAACGCTACAGACGCCAAGACAATGGCAGAGGGTCCGCACGACTTCTACACAATCAATAGACAGAATACCGAAAGAGCCAACCAGGGAGCGTCGAAGGCAAACCACGTCATTCTGTACTGCGTAGCAATGCTCGGGGTGGCGATGATTTGTATGATGTACTTAATAACGTTGGTGAAAACTGCCAAAACTAAACTATTCGTTCTTTCGGAACTACTTTCTTTTTAGATTGATTGAAGGAAATTTAACTTGCTATTGATAGTTTTTAATATAGATGGTAATATTTATGCAATTAACATAGAGGTGCTTATATCAATTGCACAACTAAAATATTTAATAATACTAAACAAATCTTAATATAATATTATTATTAATTTGTAATACAATTGAAAGAAAATATATTATTCTTTTTATTAATATTACAAAACTTTCTCTATAAATAATTATAACTTATTACGTTCTATTTAATGTTTAAATTAATCTTTTAGCTATAGGACAATCTCTCTCTCTCTCTAATACAGCAATGAAGATGATGAATACATGAATCAAATTATCGACACAAGGAAACAAATTATTGAGAAAAGAAGGTTTATAGCTAATTTACTTCCATAATAAATAATCATATTCTAATTCTCCCTATATTCCCTATATTATTCCCCTACATATCTTCCAACCGAATCCGCAGGCAAAAAGAACTCCTAGATATGCTGGAACAGAGCCACAAGTATTTAGAGAAGAAAGACTAAACGATTACCAGTAGTATTTAAATGAATCAGACGATTATTTACACGAATACCATTGCATTATTATTACTTCTGCTTTATTTTCTAGAGATTACGTGAAATGGTAACAATACGTTTTCATATATTACATTTATTATATGACATTTATTTTATATTACATAGAGAGTGAGGAGAGCGTGAATAAAGAGTTATTTGTAGAAGCAATGTTCCATTTCGTCCTTCTTTATATTGTTTTTGTAGCCCTTGTCGAAGTCTTTGGTGAGAACGACGTAACGATTGTCCCTGACCGCCTGCATTCCCGCCTAGCAATTGTTACATCGGAATGGAGATCATCAAATAGAATCAATTAGTAGTAAATTAGTAAACAGCAATGTAATGTTTTAAATCTAGGCACTTTTCAATATTACAATATTCTGATTATTTGTAATTAAACAAAAGAATTTGTATTATCAAAATCTGATACTATTTTTTATAATATTTATTAAATTATTCGAGATCTAAACAGCAATTAAGGGGTATAATAATGAAACCTCTTGGCAAATTGCGTTAATGTCCGCCCCGCTGATCTTATCTGGTCTGGAGATGAACTCCTCCAAGTCTACTTCATCGCTGATATTCATTTTCGCTGTAAAACAACATCGAAATGCTTTCAAGGCAATATCAACAATATATAACTTATTGATGAACTCGTGAATATAAATATCCTTAGATCATGAAAGAGATCTAAGACACAAAAACTAACAAATACTAATCTAAACCGCGACGAGACAGACCTGTGATTGTGGAGAAAATGAGACGCTTCTGTCTGCGATCAGGAAGTGGGAACTCAATCTTACGGTCCAATCGCCCTGGACGTAGCAAAGCGGGATCCAGGGTATCCGCACGATTTGTTGCCATTATCACCTGGTGGCAACGTGATTTTGTAAATGTAGTGCAAAGTTTACATTGCAGTGTAAAGGTAGTGCAAACCCCAGTTTACATTGCAGTGTAAAGGTAGTGCAAACCCCAGTTTACATTGCAGTGTAAAGGTAGTGCAAACCCCAGTTTACATTGCAGTGTAAAGGTAGTGCAAACCCCAGTTTACATTGCAGTGTAAAGGTAGTGCAAACCCCAGTTTACATTACAGTGTAAAGGTAGTGCAAACCCCAGTTTACATTGCAGTGTAAAGGTAGTGCAAACCCCAGTTTACATTGCCGTGTAAAGGTAGTGCAAACCCCAGTTTACATTACAGTGTAAAGGTAGTGCAAACCCCAGTTTACATTGCCCGATATCGACGTAGATTGATGTAGATTTGTCATGTAAGCCTCTGGTGTAATAAACATCGCTGGCGAGAGAGAGAGTAAGTGGGTTCACAGTATAACCTTGACGTTCACAGTCTGGTCGAAGCCGTCCATCTGGTTCAGCAGTTCGAGTAAGATTCGCTGGACTTCTCGGTCGGCTCCGGTTTGGGCGTCGAAACGTTTCGTGGCGATCGCGTCGATTTCGTCGATGAATATAATCGCCGGAGCGTTCTCTTTGGCGAGTCGAAACACGTCGCGTACCTGAACGGGGTTTAGGTTCAGACGATGGGGTCGCTGGTGTCTTAAAACAGCGTTGTATTAAGTGGATTGAGGATATAAATAGTAAATATCTAACTTATGACCGATAGAATTTAGAAATGGATTAAAATTCTGCGAGGCTATAACTAATTGCGAGTGGTTAGATCGTGAGGGTCTTACGGGTCTATCAGTAGAGCTTTAGAGGGTCTATTCGAAGAGCTTTAGGGGGACTATTTGAAGAGCTTTAGGGGGTCTTACCATTCGGGGTCCTTCTCCGAGGTACTTCTGCACAAACTCAGAGCCTACAACGCGGATGAAAGCTGCGGTAGTGTGGTGAGCTACAGCTTTTGCCAACATTGTCTTTCCGCAACCGGGAGGACCATACATCAGCACGCCTCTCGGGGGGTCAATTCCTGCGGGAAAAGATGAGGATATTACAAGGAATTACTTATAGGATATACGTAGAAAGCCTCCTTAATCAGTAAATATTGTTTTAATGATATTTAATTAACTTAAGAAGATATGTAGTGTTGAAATATATTATAATTTATCACAAATTATTCCAATTTATATTACTTAATTATAAATTATTTTATAGATATTAATTAACTAATTTATTTTGTGTAAATCGGTTGGGGAATAAATATGTCATAGATATTTTTATGAACACTGATTTCCTTTGTTATGGTGAGATTAACATAAAAATATATAATAATTGTAAGTGTAATTTTTGTTATATAAATTTGATTATCTCAATTAGTAAATGTTCACAACAATTCATAAGGATATAAAATAATAACCAGATAGGAATTTTAATTAAAATATCAATCATTACAATTATTAAAATTACGAGTAGTTCAATTAAAGCGAAAAGTAACATTTTTGCGATTTCCCAGATTCCTCGCGACTACGATATCGACGATTACTGGTGATTACTCACCAATTTGTTTGTAGAGTTCGTAGTGCGTGAGCGGCAGTTCTACGGCCTCGCGGACCTCTTGCTTCTGAATGTCCATACCCCCGATGTCCGCGTACGTCATGTCGGGTTTCTCGTCGGCGCCGAGCATCGTGATGCTGCTGTCGGCTTCGGGGGGGAGGACGTCGACCAACGCGTTGCTGTGCTTGTGCAGGGCGACGCTGGCAGACGGCTTCAGCAACTCGCGGTCCAGCGTGGACAGGATGCGGACGTAGTAGTTAGAGCCTGCGGAGAAGCAAATGTATGGACGGGGGAATGTAGTCGGGGGGGCAATGGCGTCTAGTTCGAAATAAATATATTTCTCCTAGTAGGTTAATCGTGGATGTAGATTAGAATAGATAAATTTTTACTATGAAATTTTCACCAGGATTGAATAACTACCAATTGAATACGAATTAAATGATATCGAAGTTAAAATTTACAAAAGAGAAGTTGGATTTTTATATCCAAGTGTTAATGCCGATGTGGTATTAACATGCAATTATAGACGATAATAGAATAAGCAAACCTGTAGTGGAACCGACGATGCCTGTGTATTGGTCAATAGCTTCGAGAAACTGACCGATCACTAGTGGAACGCTTTGAATTCGCTTGACCTCTTCCTGAGCGTGCAGGTACTCCTTCTTCAAGTTCTTTTGCTCATCTTTAATGTACTCCTCCTGCACTTGCAGGAATTCGAGTTGCTGCTGCAACTTCTGTTCGAAGTCAATAAAAAGTAGAAGTTGCGAAAAACATCAATAAATATCTTATGAAGGAAATAGAATGCGAATGTAAAATAGTGATCATATAAATAGGAAATGCAAACCTTATATTTAACAAATAAATCGTCAATATCTAAAGTTTTGATGTCAAAAGTTGTTTGTACCGTGTTAGTGTGGTTAATTTCTGGAACAGAGAAAACTTCGGGCTCCTGTGAAAGTAAAACTCGAATTAGAATTAAATATCTCTCCGCGAATACACATGCTGTAATTAGCAACAGAATAGCATACATAAGTTACCTAACTATGTAATACAAATTAGTATAGATTGAATCTCCTATGAAATAGCTGAAGATATGTATGTACTAGTGTAGAAGTGTTGACGCTCTGCCAGAGTTTAACGCTACCAGAAAGTATGAAGTGGAATGCTAGAGAAATGAACTGAAGTTGGAATGGTGCAATTCGCGGAAACAATTGTAAAACTATTTAATAACAAGCATTTAAATGATAAGATTGGTGGTTGTTTGTAAACATGCAATTAGGATTGATTATGAATTTCAAAGATGAATTTAAAACGTTGATTCACAATTATTCGTTTACATGTTATGACTCATAGGATCAACAAACCAGCAGCACTCCTTAAGTATTCAGTAGAGAATGTAAGGTTACAATATAATGAGATATAAATACCTACAATATGATGATAAATAAATGACAATTGAATATCAACTTTATTTTGTGATTAATAATCATCGATTAATAATCATTGATTAATAATAATTGATTGATAATCATTGATTAATGCTCATTGATTAATAATCGTTGATTAATAATCACGGTTTATCACCTGAGTATTAGTTTGCAAAGACTGCAGATAAATACTCTCATATATTGAATAAACGACTCAATAAAGTAAGGTTCCATCAAAGAACACCATTTAATTAATTCAACGCATGACCAATCAATGTAAATAAATGTATAACAATATCGGTAAAAAGTATTAGCAAATTTAATTATAATATAATTAGAATTAAATTAATATAAATATAATATATATTCAATTATTAAAGACAATAAGATACATATTATCATATGTATATATCAATAACATCACAAAATAATTAGACCTTTCTTCCTAAGAACTACACATACTAGTAGAAAGATATAGGGTGAGTATAGTACTTCAAGTATAAGAATAAATATATGTATAAGTATTCATAAAGTATGTTACACCAATAAATATATATGGAGGATTGTAAATAAAATACACTAAATTATACACTCATTTTATATAGAATATTCAATATTCAAATTAGTGTACAATTTCTTATAAATGTTCTATTATAAATTCTATTAGTACAGTTCATCTAATCTATATCCACAAATTTAATATCGAAAGCAGTCACTTTACCATCAAAATGATTTTAAAAGATATGTAAAGTATTAATGGATATAAGTTTAGTATATTTGTATAATATGTAACATATTATCCAATTATAATAACCATATTAAATAAAACAATAGGTCAAAAAGTTATTATTTTATATTTTTTGTTGAATTATGTTATATTATATTATGGTTTAATTTGTGTATTTGGCATTATACTGATTATTAATAAGTTTTTTTATTAAACAGTATATCTATATATATATTATGTAGATTTTGATTCAATTGATTAGTTAAATATTGCTACTCCTGTTCGATAATTCCAATCGGATTAGTTTGTTTCGGATGGCTTTCAATGGTAATTTGGATACTACGATAGTTTGAGCCATCATATACAATAATTGTTAAAATATAGCTATTATATTATATATAATTTAATTGATTACGGATAATAATTTATAAAATGACTTGCAATTAATCAGTTAATATATAAATAATTAGTTTTTAAATGTATTAATATAAAATAATCTAAGTTATTTCTGGTTATTGCAAAAATATGAATATTTATTGTAAATTATAAAGACTAACCGCAATTGTTATTCCAATTTCTTCCATGTTTATGTAGGTTTTGCTTATAAACAATTATTTAATAACACTTCTAATTTTACAATGATTATGTATTATTTCCTTAAAAACTATATATATAGAAGAAGAAAACAGAGTAATTAATTTTTAAAATTATTATTAATACACACTTTATTATAGGATTATATAAATCCTTTCATCCGAATTAAAAAATATAGTATCATTGTTATTCATTTAATATTAATAAATATAATGAATTATTTAATATTGTCTAAATCTAAAGTAGGACAGAATAGTAACTATCATCTAAATGAAACCAAAATATAATCTATATTTATTGAATTGATATATTTTGTGAAATAGTAGACAAAGACATTAATAATATATAAATGTTCGAAACCAATGTAAACAATAATTTTTTATAAAAATAATTATATTGTAATTATTATTTGAATAAACAAATGCAAACTATTTAAATATATACATATATTTATAATTAATTTATAATATCTATACTCTATTTATAATATGTCAGAATATTCTAGAGATAATGTCAGCATTTCTAGTAGATGTTCTTCTAGTTTATCAATGAGATCAAGTACCCCTCTTGAACCAATCCCTACTACACCACGCTCTAATCTAGGTAATACTACTAAAGTACTTCCACCGATAATACTATGCGAGAAGGATAGAACAATTTTACGAGAAATTACAGATTTCATAGAACAGGAATTATCCTACATCGATATAAAAAACACAGAACAAGTGTATGTTATATACAAAGATGCTTTCGACAAGGTATTAAAAATAATCAATTATTACTCTAACAATATCCTTTATATTTATTAATATTTATTACTAATTAAATAATACTTTATTTTGTTGGTTTAGTTGATCAACACCGTCACTGATTATAAACCAATGTTAACGAGAATTAAACAAGAGTACGAAAACCTCATTGAATCCATTGAAGCCGGGAATAAAAATTCGTTATATCTATCAAATAAATTAAAAGGACTAGCTACTGCTCCAACCACACTGAGCAACTATAAGAAACGCATTAACCAACTAGAAGAAAAGTAACTATATTATAAATATATTCTATGTAAATTATAACCTTCATTATTCATTAATAATGCTATTCGTTAAGATATATATTTTATTAAATAGATTTATAATTTCATTTATTTTTATTCAGTATAGAGAAAGTTGATAATGATAATTTATTACTGCAAAATACTCTTGATATCCTTCGAGAAAAAAATAAAAATAGAAGTGTATTATATATCCGTCAAATTTCTGACGAGAATATTGAAAGTACTGATGTAAAAGAAATTGATACAAAATGTATCCCAGGCAAGTCTAATTTATATATATATATAATAAAAACTAGATATATCTAAGATATAATTATATATTATTCGCATATTACAATATATTTGACGGTGTACATCAACTTAGGATTATCTCTAGAAGAATCAACAAACTTGAGTAGTTTGTTAATTGAATTAGATAAAAAGAAAAATTATTTGAATGATTTAAAAATTTCTAACAAAATAAGGTAATAATTATGACTAAATAATGTTATCATGTTTTAACATTTTATTATTATAAATATGTCTACTTATATGTATATATATGTGTATTCAGATTATTAACTAATTATAGATATACTAGAAAAGAAAAGGCCCATGAATTGAAAACACAATTGGACAGAAAAACTGTAATCAGAGATGATATTTCAGATGATTATACAAAGATCAAATATAAGAATATAAGATTAAAGTGTTTTAATAAACTTTTAGACTATTTTTTTAAAAATATATTTATCGATAATATAATATATTAGTTATATTATAGCTGTTATTCAAAATTGTAACTAAACGTGTAATAACTCATTATCACAGTGTGCCTCGAGTCGTGTTCAGAATTCTTTAATGAAGATAACGAACCCAACTGTACATTGACTAGATATATTTTGTCCGCATTAAAATATGGAGATACGACTAGTTTGATAACTATTAGATAACGTATACTTAATATTAGAAGTATTTATTTATAAAAAGTAGTTATTCAATTTATTATATCTAATACATGTCAACTTCGTCTAAATAACTTTATCTAGATAATGATGTGTATATAATATTTTACTTGTAGAGATAGTAATATTGTATGACTTCATTGATTCGTATTATGAGATCTGATAATCAGAAATCGGTGGAAATGATGATGACATGGACTCAATGGCTTGCGATAGCGATGACGATGATATCGATGATGACGATGTTGCTGAACATATGGTGACATATATCGAAAAATTTAGGTTTCATAGTATACATAGTATATATATATACAATTTACAAATAATAGCTCAGGAAATCAGATTTTATAAATATTATATATCTAATATAATTATTTTAATAAAAAATAAACATTAAATTTGTAATGCAAATAAAATATATGTTCACTTTTATATAATACAAAAACTAAAATTACCTGGATGGCCTTCTGGTAAGCTATGAAATATGTAATTTCTCATTATGTTGATTTGTTATTATGATCTAAATGATCCACCCGCTAATTTTATCTAGCCCCTATTCCCTCCTTATGTTGTAGTGAGTTATTGAATCAAGATCGCATCGAAGAAGCTGCCCTACATGCTGCCAATTCACCGAAAGCAGTTCTACGTACAATTGAAACTCTCAATCGATTCAAAAGTTATTGAATTCAAATAGCGTTTGTCCGCATAAAATATTTACATCTACTAATACTAACGAGAAACGAGTAATCGTCAATTAACGATTATATAATACACTATAATTAATGATTATAGTCCATTCCTATTATTATGTTATTTTGACTATATATATATTATACCCTGTAATCGCAAAGGTGATATCGAATCTTACAACCGACTACAGTACATGTTACCCTATACACCACGGGTAGTATTCATTAACCCCCATTGCAGACATTTCACCGACAACGTCTTGCGCAAACCCCTTATTGGCGGCTATCGAGGCGTTCATGGGCGTGACGAGATTCCAGCGCGACGAGTCGTCCCGCCCACATAAGTCTCGCCACGCCCACAGCGATACCAAAGATCGTTACCACGACAAGGGCGCCATATCGCTACTGGCCGTCAAGGAATGCCTGCGCTGCCATCGTTTCAACATTGTTGCCTTCTGGGTGACTCAGAATAGGTTCTCGTTCTTTGCATTACTAGACTCATCATTATATCTTCTATTATACTATCATATTTTATATCGTGTTCTCTGATTATTCGAATATAATTCTACTAATTAATTGTACTATTGATACCTAGTTGACCTTTTTAAGTTGTTATTAATAAATTGAATCAAGTAGAATACGTTATTTGCATATACAGTTATATATATACATTTTAATTATACTAAAATAAGCCTTTCTCAGTTAATCTTAATCATGATGTATTATTATATTTATATACGCACATATACACACATCGTCATGCGCTTAATATATATATATATATATATATATATATATATATATAATATTCTGCTATATATAGATTGTATCTTACTGAAGAGATAGGCGATTTAATTTTGCATCATTCCAAGAGTGAAATGACCGGAGTCATTACATGTGTGGATCTCGCCATAAGCGTTTACACGAAACTATTACTTCACTTCAAAACAGTCGACGCTATGATGCATGCCGGGAGATGGTTACAGGTATTTAAACTTATTCAAATGTTATGAATATTTAATAATTTCAGCATCGTTCATATTCGTTTTAAATGAACTAATTATATTAGAGAATAAATTCTAATTTAATTAAAATTATATGTCCAATTAATAATATATATTAAATCATTTTGATTATTATAATTACATATCATATTTCGATGACACTACTTTATTAAATATTGTTATAATATATTATTAGGCCATAGATACAATAAAAGTAAATGAATTCTCAAAAGATGAAATTATCAATTTGTTTAAAACGTATACAAATCAAAAGTTGTTTTTGGTTAGTAAGTTGTTTTTAAATTACTAGATGTATTAAATATATTTAAATATATATATATATATATATATATATATATATATATTCATAATATATCGCGTTTTATGATAATCAGAATCGTTTGGTCATAATATTTTAATTTTCTATAATATTTACATAAATTGGTATTAATTTTTTATATTTGTATTTTTTGGAACATAAATATATAATAAATTATTCATCCATTATTAAAATTAGGAATAAGAGATTGCAATTACGATTTTATAGAGTATTCGTATACATTATTTACCTATATTTTAAGTTTTATTCTGCTAATTGGTAACCTATATTTTCGATCTATTGTCAAATATTTATTATAGTTTAATTATAATTTAATTTTAAATTTTGCTCGGCTGAGATTATTTATAATAAAAAACGATTCAAATACGAGATTAAGAATAGTGGAGAGAGTTTTAATATGCAGTACATACGTTGTATTTGATATTCGTATTTACCTATAAGAGATGTATACATCCATATAACATATTATATATTATTATTTACTCTATGACAATTATTTTACTACAGTTATTAATATTTGTATATTATATAAATTATATATAAAAAATTAATATATATTTATTATGGATTGGAGAATTTTTTGAGGTAAACTTAAATAATATAAGTGAATGCAATAACGTTCAATTCGGAATGATCTAATCTATCAGAAGAAGAAACCTAATTATATAATAAGTAATAACCTTTAAATTCGAGGCCTAGATTTAATTTTCAATTTCGTTCAATTACGTCAATCAATCATTTCATTTTTACGATTACGAATTTAAATGAACGACTAAAAAATGTGCATTCTTAATGAGATTTAAACAAAAAACTTAGATCACTAACAATGCCTCTGTTAAAGTGTGTTCGTCTTATCCATATATATGTCGTACATGTTAAATATAATACAGTAGGCGTATTGATTTATATAATATTATAATAAATATATGTAATATATAAAAATAATAACATTATATTATTTTCTTACTAAATTAATTTTCTTTACAGTTGATAATGAAAAATAAACTAATCGACATAATAAACGTATCCAAGATCTTAATCTTAAAAGATAAACTGCTCTTCCTCGTAAATTATCTAGAAGAATTCTTAGAAAACACAGGTTTAAATACTAATTCGTTCAAGTTATCAGATACACGCAAACATCTACTTTATGTCTAAATATGTTTCAATGTCAATTGTTATCCTGTTCGCCAAAGCAATTATATTCATTTTTAAATATGTCGCCTAACGTTATTAGAAAATGAATTGAACGATTTGATACTCGCCGATCAATTGGACGCCGACGATAATATCGTATGGCAGAAAGTGATTGACAGGTGTGGCGATACTCACGAGCGACTGGCCTTGCATTTGTACTCGGCGAATGTTGTCAGGACAACTATGACGTCGGCTAAGAGGAGGCTACAATGATGTTCCATTCGCTCGATGTATGCATCCGCTACTTTTACCGTAACTAACATATACCTCAGTGTATACGTTTACAACGATTCTATGTTAAATTTGATCACCCGTTAGGTATTAACTCTTATAGAAAAAGACGTTAATATTCGTAGATTTTTGTATCGATGATACACTAACCGATACCAATTCCATTAACAGTAATACCGCTCCGATTACAATATTTACAGGTGTTTATATAATAGATTATAATCTAATTGATCCTAGGAAGCTGAATTGTATTATATCGTGTTTATACACAAAGTATATATAGTGTGTGATGGGTGTTTATATATGTATTAACTGGGGGCGTAAGATCAGTTACGTTAGTAAGGTTGATATACAGAAGTATTACAATTAGGGTATATCATGATATTAATACTATATATAATTATTTTGAAATAAAACAATAAGGATATTCTTTAAAATAAGATTAATTGATATTTAACCCTATTAACTATTGTTATTTATTATATCTATTTATATTATATATATAATATATTTTTCCTTTTATTATTGATTTTTGTTTAAAATATTGTTATCATCTTAGTTATATGTGTTTCTTATGTAAATGATTATTATATTAATATATTCATTTATTTGATTTATTTAATATGTATGTTAATGATTTATTAATAAAGTAATTAAATCTACTTTTTTTATTTTATATATTTCAAATAACCTATAAAAGAATATTAAGTTATAAATAAGTGATATATTATTAATTTTTTGTAATTTATTCTCATAAATGTATTAACAATATCATATTCAATATATTCTTAAATTAATTATATAGCCTACTCATATATTGAATACAAACGGTGAGTATCTTCTTTAAAACTTATCAAGTTATACTTATATGCATATTGCAGTCAAGTTTATCAAGATTGTGAATGAAATTGTCATCGGGTGGAGTATACAATTCAAATATCCAGCTTGCAATATTAATCAACAAAGTTATTGTTATATATAAATATGGCGATTTAATATAAAAAATATATATATAACAAATAGTATTATTTCTGATATATATACACATTTCTTACACACGAATTATCATATGAGGGATACAATTTAACAATGTGTAATAGTTGAAGTGACAATAATACAGGCTGATTAATAGGTTGCGTCATAATAAATTTCCGACGATAATAAACAAACTCGCCCGATAAAATATAATATTTTACAGATACTGAGTTTATTCGAAATGTTGAGATATTACAATATAGAATTACAATATCACTGACAATGTATGTAATGATTATATTCGTATTCGACAATTGATGTAGAGACATTGTATTGTTCATCATCGCTAGATTATATTGTTGATAGAGTATGAATATCCGAATTCAATGAGCATTCATTCACCTCAACTATCAATTAGCCTAAACGTCAAACACCGTTGCGTCACGACGAGGAGCAATTGCAACCGCATTTCCGGACGACTTGGAAAGTAAACTTCACCCAGTTGCAGGTGAGTCCGTCCTTTTCGCAGTTCCACATTAATATCGGAATGCTCTTCACTTTCGACACGGAACAACGCATTCCGCGGGGTATCGAACAAGATCGTTTTCCATTTACGCAAGATCCTGCAATAAGTTAAAACACGTAGAATATAAGTTCCAGAGTTTACTTTCAATTAAATTGTACTTTGTTATAGCATACAGGAAACTCCGTTACTTATTGAGAGGCTATAAGTACTCTCGTATTTCTACGGAAATACTTTTAGAATTTAATTCAATTGATTCCATGAGATACATGATACTATATTATAATGTATTATATTTTATATTTAATGTAACTAGATTGCCTATTATATTGACTGTGTATATACTATTAACCATTATGTAACATCATTTAAATAAGTTGCTAACCTTTCTTGTACCACCGAGGCCAAAATTGAATTCCCAGATCTTCCCAAGTATAAAGAACAGGACAATATGTATAGGCTGACAAAAATCGTCCAAGTTTTCGTCTAGTTTTTCTATCTTTTATTCTATTAATTTAATATTACATTGTATTCAATAACCATCCTATAATTCAATAAAAAAACAAGTATATATAACAAGTATATATAATTAATAAGCTTAATTATAGCAGGCATACTAGCACTATAGTATATTTAATCTCTATACTTATTATTAAGTATTAATCAAGGGATATAATAGTACATTTTATTCACATGTTTATAGCATTTACATGCTACCATATATATTTAGTATATAGCTACGTATAGCTATTGTAATGGTTGAATTCGTCTAAATCGTATACTTATTTAAACTTGCAATCGCAAATCATCACTATTACAGACGCAATACCTTGAACATATGGTCCTAGATGTATCTGAGTGCTAACGACTTACCGGAATGCCTTGGATTTACCGGGAAACTTGATCTCCAGGCGTTTCAGTTGCTTCGAAGGTGTTTTAGCGTAACCCCACGCCGATCCGTACTCCAAAGTACCGTTAGGTTTCAGCATGTGTATAATGGGCTGTTTGGTGGACTGGTACTGAGACGTGTATCGAGGCAACAGAAGCGCCGCATGCTGTAATTGCTGAGAACTAGGCCTCGCCTGTGAAAATAAGTGAAATTCTATGTTATCGACTCCAAAACGGCACAATAAACTAGGCTGGTAAACTGAGGTCGGAGTTTATGCATTGACAAAATAAATGTATTATAATTAAAATTTAATATTAATAGATTCTAAGATCGGATAAATTTGGGATTGTTTTCAACTTTAGTTTTTTAACATTTTTTTAAATATGTTAAAACAGATCTCAAACAAGCTTCTTAATATTCATATATACTAGTAATATGTTATTATACTGTAATGTGTTACATAATAAATCTAATGAACTCAAACACAATTGTAAATATTCATCAGTGCTAAATAAATATGTTATATAATATTAATATATAAATATTATGCAATACATTTAAAAAAAAAAGACTGTAAAATTATTCATGAAATAAAAGTTCAAATATAAATAATTACATTTATTTATAATATTATTATTTAAGTGGGATTATAATAATTTAGGTGCTTCAAATATACCTTAAAATAACCAAGTATAATAATATTGGGAAATATATAACAACTGGTAAATGATATATATTTCTCATATTGTTTTTATATATTATATATATAATATTTATAATTATCATAATATTAACACATCATATGGGAATAGATTCAGATATACGAATGCTACTACCTCGACTCGCCATGCAGATGATACCTGGATATTAACATCTTCATAGTCTATGAAATAAACTCCTTTACAACACGAGTGAAGTACGTTGCGTTGCAACCTAAACAGTTCGACCCAACACAGATACCCGAATCGTGCTTGTAATCGCATACGAAGGGTGTAAAGGTAGTTGCGTAGGTATTCTGCGATAATACTTCGCATAACGTACAGTGTACGTCGTACACGTACCCAGACTGATTTATAAGTAGTCCACCCTACGGTGCAATGACTGTAGATTAGAGTCGACTATAGATTAAACGCAGATTAGATTAGAGCTAGATTATTCATCATATCAACTTCAGACTAATGGCATATTAATAATGTAATTAGTATAATTGCTATTATGATATCTGGCCAAAAAATGTATATAATAGCATACTACTGTAATAATGATATAATAACTTCATAATAACATTATAATATCATATAATACTATAATATATAAGCATATCATATATAATCGATGTTATAACATTTGTATACTGTATACCTTATACGATTATATTGGTTACTATTAAATCTAGATTTATTGATATCTTTAATATTTTCACTATCAATTCTTTATAACTGGAACCAAATTAAATTACAATAATCAATAATCAATTGGATATTCAAACTAAAATCAAGTTTTTGTTGGTAAACTAATTTAAATACTTGAATTGTTATACATGATAGCATGATATTATTATCTATTTAAAAATATTCCATTTTCTCTGATTTACGGATATAATTAAGATATTAAAGTTTTACATACACATTTGATTTTTTAAAACAATATACAAAATATACTTGATATTTAATATTGTATTGGATATTTATTTTGTATTATATTTATTTAGGTTTATATATGAATGTTAATACTATCACACATTTTTATATAGGAGTTTATAAATATACCCTAATTAATATCTTCTAAATTTTGGGGTTTAATTATAGTATATATACAATATAAATACTATATAAGTATAATCATCTAGGAGTTATACTTATTATCACATACTTAATTAATAAATGACTGATATTACTAAATCGTATTAATTTAGTGATATAATAAATATTAAAACATAATTTGCTTTTAGATTTTACAAAAAGAATATTAGAATAGAATTCTTTAAAAAAAATATTTATAATAATTTTTAAATTACAAATTTATAATAATTTATTTGTAACTGAGATTATAAATCTTTCTATAATATATGCAATTCTTATGAAAATTAAAGTAATCAAACTTGAAATTACATTAATTTAGTTTACTCAAATTAGTAGCCAAGCTCATATTACAATAAAATTATAATAATACTATTTACTATTGCAATTATATATACATTGTAATACAAACCCCGGGTAGGGATAGATTCAGTAAATTCTGTCAATAGCGATTACCCATGATATAGGCAATTTCTAGCGTACACCGAAATATACCATTGTACGATGTTCTATTCTATAGAGTAGATTATATACATTGTACACTGTAGATTGTACAATGTACATTGTACACTGTACAGTGTACACTATGGGTATTACTTTTAAATAATCAAGTTGTATATACAATAATATTATTAATAGGTAATTTTTTTAAATATTAATTATTGGTAGTGAACAATTATTGGTGTACCTTATAATATTTCCATATTTATAATTGTTTTATTGTTAACAAATTAAGATAAGAAATTATTATAGAGATATTTGGGTATACAAATTATTAAAAATAATGTTAGCCATATTGTTCCAAAAAAAAATTAAACTGAAATATAACAAAATAAGATACTTGAAAATAATATTGTTTGATTAAATACGGTGTGCTTTATTGGTACAATATTATTAGAAGTTATTGAAAATAATAGAGTAAAAAAACAACTTTAAAAAAAAATATTTGAAATAAAATATTATTTTAGTTTTTTTGGAAAATTAATTTGCAAGAATAAGAATATTTTAATGTTCTAAATAATACGGATTGAATACGGATAAATAGTAAAAACAAAAAATTAAAATGTTCTAGCATTAAACATATTTATGTTTTTTTAATTAAAAATAAACATATTAATATTATTTCTTTGACACATACACAAACATATATATATATATATATATTGATTAAATAAAAAATGCAATATTGGATATCAAGATCTTTATTAAATAAGAATAAAACAAAAAATAGATAAAGAAATATTTAATTATCGACATTGATGTTTGATATTAAATAATGGCAAATTGTGAGCAGTACTTGTAACGGAATTCCTATAATCTCTCATATCGGGAGAAGCAATTATTTTGTCTGTAACGTTACACGTCTAATATTTAGATCTACTTATTGATTATAACATGGATAATTGTCGAATTCTAATAAGGGTACATTAATTAAATTATATGATTGAAAATCGGTTGTTTGGGTTGATGTAAGTTGAGACAAAATTAATGCTATCGAGTTATTTTCTTTCATTAGATAATACTAATCATTTCTAATGATATTAATATTTGATTTTATAAATTTACGAATAAATATTCTATATTGATCAGCTATTACTCGAAATGACGTATTTGATTTGCTGCTCTCACATAAATATTTTTAAATAAGAATTATCATACTATTAACAATATGATAAACTAAAATATGTATTTTATTTTATGGATTTTCATTTGGAATATAATATCTTAAGATTCGGTTTGCATGAAGTAGCAACAGAGAATAACAAAATTTACCCGTTGATCCTTTAAATACAAATGATGTCTTTCAGATATTTCGAATCCGAACTCAGTTCATCAAATTTTAAAAAATTATCTTTGAATGCTTAATCATTTTTGTATAAAAATTCACAACTGGTCTGCGGTAGGCCTTTTTGGATAGCTATTCCAATAATTCTAGTAAATTGACCTGGGTCAGATGTTTTACCATCAAGTTCAGTTAACAACATTGTCAATGGAACTTGATTCGCGTGGAGTAATCAAAGCTATACGTGAATAGTTGATATAACTTTGAATACATTGAATATATATTTAACATGGTTATATTATATTCATTAATATTTCTTAAACTAATCGGCCATCTAACTTTACTTTCGGCAGTTTTATAATGCCACCTATATTGCCAGTATACAGAGCTGTACCATTATAGCCTATATAAAAAATAAGATATATTTATAGTATTTAAATATTATTAATATTTAAATATTAATAATACATATAATATAAATATAATAAAAAAACTACAAATATAAATAACCTCTACATTAATGGTTTTTTATTTATCTATGATACATTTCTTATATAAAGAAACTTGATTTTACATTTAGTCTACAGTGACCCCAATATTCGGTTGAAGGCTCTGATTATTAAAGTAACATACTCTCTTGTACAATTGCTCCATTAATTTTTCGTGTGAAGTAAAAATGTCTATCAAAATTAAGACAATATCCTTCTATACGTAAACGTATCGCTCTAGGAAAAGTACTTTATAATTAGGCACATGTGTTTGCCTTATTTATCTAATTTGCCTTATTTATCTTGCGTAGATCCACAAACAAACTTCTATTTTCCACTGGTATGAAACCCAAATAATGCTGGATTAAACTGAATGCAAATCTACAGAATTACTTTAAGAAAATCAATTTCTATCGATAGATAGATATGCTGTTGATTTAATAATAATTAATGTTTACAAATAATTTAATACAAAATATGTTTGTGTATCATTATCTGAATAATTATAAATATATATTGATACATAACACTCATTATGAGTTAATAATTTAAAAAGTAATATTAGTATAAATATAAAGTTACTAATTATAATATAATAATCTTGCAGTTCTGAATCAGCTCTAATGTGTTTTTTTGTTTGTGTATCTAATACTTTAC
Organism: Osedax frankpressi; assembly: GCA_964035775.1. Taxonomy (NCBI): domain Eukaryota; kingdom Metazoa; phylum Annelida; class Polychaeta; order Sabellida; family Siboglinidae; genus Osedax; species Osedax frankpressi. Next base: position 39,458,840 of record OZ038314.1, on the reverse strand, counting down.
TAAAATGCTTTCCTTGGGGTTTCATAAATAAATAAAAATATAAACATCTTCACTATATGGAAATTGTTAATAGGTAAAATCATTGATAGGGAAAATCTTGCTATAAATACATTTATTTCTAAAATTCATATTAAAATAAGTAGTGTGTACAAATATAAAATAAAGGGAATGTTAAAACGTAAATAAGTTAGAATAAGCAAAGAAATTCTAATTTTAAATTGAACATAAATAATAAATAACGTATTCTCTATAGTTTAAGAGAAACTAGAAATTATTTATTGTTTATTTAATAATTTATAATCATCAATTTGAAATTAAAAATACTTTCTGTCCTTCAATATTTGATGAAAATTAATTGTATATTATAAATACACTGCACAATTTTCAATATATATCAGTAATATTATAACTAGTCTATAAAATACTCTAAAGATTATTATTGTACTATAATCTAATAGTATCGCACCTATATTATATTATATATATTGTATATATATATATTCGATATTCAATGTAATTTACCTACAGGTATGCGTATTGAATTGAATGTTATAATATCGTCACAATAGGTTCATTCTTTAGATCGTTTGTTAACAACGCTAACAAACAACAGAATATTTGATATATAATAACATTTTCCATTCATAGATCACCAACTGATAACAAACGACATTTCAACTTCTGGTTATAATTTCTCATTACGCAATAATTGTTATAATAATCGTTATATCGGATTTGCTAATTCTTAGAGCCGTAGCGCCGCTGATTGATATACGATAAACGGATATATGAACCCTCCAAGAGAAGTAAAGGTAAGAGGTTAAAGGTAGGTCGGTGTCATACCTTACCTGACGATGAAAAGAATACCGTGTAATTTCATAAGGCCCGTGTAGTTATATAAGAATTGCACAACTCTGTACTCAGTACATCTTTATCGCCGTTAATCGATCGATTAGATCGCGCTGGAATAGTACGAATGCCACTGATTCTTTAATACATAGGGAAACAATTACGTGCATTGTTAACGGATAGACTGTCGCATAGAGAATATAGTCTGTATATGTGGAACAAATTTTGTTTCTAATTTCCAGTCAAATAAGTTTTGAAAATAATTAAAGTTGGTTTTTATTTTTTTATTGATTAGTTCAATTTGATCTAAAATAAAATGTATCTACAGTAAGTTTATTTTCACTATACTGTATTCTGAATCAACATATATTAATGCAAGTCAAGTCATAATAAAAAAATATCATATCAAAAAAAATTTATATCACAAACAATAAATATATAAGGAATGTAGTAATTTCCAGATTTATTTTATAAATCAAAAAATAATTATTATATCTAAACTCTTTAAAAATCTTTCTATGTACTTATATATATATACATATATATATATATATATATATATATATATATATTATATATAAAGGTAAACAAAACCGGATTAATTATGAAGCTTATTAAATTAATTGTTTTTAATAAATACTATTTTTTGAATAAATATAAAGTAATTAAATTCATATGAATATATTAAAATACACATGCATACATTGATAAACATATAAATATGTATATCATTGACTACATATGAATATATTTAAATACATTGAGTACATGTAATTGAAAACATACATTGAATATATTTAATATATTCTAACTATTAACTACATTTTAACAAAATATTAAATATCAATTTAAAATATGTGTTAAATTCCTGATATTCATAGGTTATTATATTTAATGATTATATTATTAATATTCTATATAAGTAATTTTATATCGCAATACGGAATACCATATATATTGTATTATTCTAGATATACCTATATCAGACTACATTGAACATTATTGAGTATGTTTAATTAAGTGGTACTTTACAATTTAAGTAATAATTCACAATTATAATTGCTAATTCTAAATGTAATATATCAAGGTAAGTTATAACGTTATAATTCGCATATATCGGCAAGCTAAAGTAATAGATGAGTCATGCTGTTCCTGAGATATATACCTAATAATAATCATATAACGGAAATCCGATAAATTATGCTATAATGTTACTTATATGATTCGATAATTACTTGTAAGAGCTTTTGAAGTACGAACTAGTTTATTTAATTAAAAAAGGCAATCATGCACACCTTACAATACTGGCGTAGGTTAATACCGTGAATATATATATATATATTATAAACTATAATCTATTTATTATATACCGGTGTGTATATTATTATTAGTTACGGGTGGTCTTTAATAGAGCAGTTCGTTTACATTTATTATAATAAGACGTTAAAGTGCGAATCTTTATTTCGTAGAGTATTGATAGGTAACGTAGAAAATAAATACATGTATTTATATATGCAAATATATATAAACATATAGACGTAAGTTTATTCATGAATATATTTGGTTTGATATATAATAATCCGAAATAATATTAGTTTACCATTATATAATAAATAAATATACTTAGTGTAATTAACACCAATTAACTTATTCTATATTGAGTATCGAGTACAGCGTACCGAGTACAGTGTACCGAGTACAATTTACCGAGTACAGTGTACCGAGTACAGTGTACCGAGTACAGTGTACCGAGTACAGTGTACCGAGTACAGTGTACCGAGTACAGTGTACCGAGTACAGTGTACCGAGTACAGTGTACCGAGTACAGTGTACCGAGTACAGTGTACCGAGTACAGTTTACCGAGTACAGCGTACCGAATACAGCGTACCGAGTACAGTGTACCGAGTACAGTTTACCGAGTACAATGTACCGAGTACAGTTTACCGAGTACAGTGTACCGAGTACAGTGTACCGAGTACAGTGTACCGAGTACAGTGTACCGAGTACAGTGTACCGAGTACAGTGTACCGAGTACAGTGTACCGAGTACAGTGTACCGAGTACAGTGTACCGAGTACAGTGTACCTAGTACAATGTACCTAGTACAATGTACCGAGTACAGTGTACCGAGTACAGTGTACCGAGTACAGTGTACCGAGTACATTGTACCGAGTACAGTGTACCGAGTACAGTGTACCGAGTACAGTGTACCGAGTACAGTGTACCGAGTACAGTGTACCGAGTACAGTGTACCGAGTACAGTGTACCGAGTACAGTGTACCGAGTACAGTGTACCGAGTACAGTGTACCGAGTACAGTGTACCGAGTACAGTGTACCGAGTACAGTGTACCGAGTACAGTGTACCGAGTACAGTGTACCGAGTACAGTGTACCGAGTACAGTGTACCGAGTACAGTGTACCGAGTACAGTGTACCGAGTACAGTGTACCGAGTACAGTGTACCGAGTACAGTGTACCGAGTACAGTGTACCGAGTACAGTGTACCGAGTACAGTGTACCTAGTACAGTATACCGAGTACAGTGTACCGAGTACAGTGTACCGAGTACAGTGTACCGAGTACAGTGTACCGAGTACAGTGTACCGAGTACAGTGTACCTAGTACAGTATACCGAGTACAGTGTACCGAGTACAGTGTACCGAGTACAGTGTACCGAGTACAGTGTACCGAGTACAGTGTACCGAGTACAGTGTACCGATTACAGTGTACCGAGTACAGTGTACCGATTACAGTGTACCGAGTACAGTGTACCGAGTACAGTGTACCGAGTATAGTGTTCCGAGTACAGTGTACCGAGTACAGTGTACCGAGTACAGTGTACCTAGTACAGTATACCGAGTACAGTGTACCGAGTACAGAGTACAGTGTACAGTGTATCGAGTACAGTGTACCGAGTACAGTGTACCGAGTACAGTGTACCGAGTACAGTGTACCGAGTACAGTGTACCGAGTACAGTGCACCGAGTACAGTGTACCGAGTACAGTGTACCGATTACAGTGTACCGAGTACAGTGTACCGAGTACAGTATACCTAGTACAGTGTACCGAGTACAGTGTACCGAGTACAGTGTACCGATTAAAGTGTACCGAGTACAGCGTACCGAGTATAGTGTACCGAGTACAGTGTACCGAGTACAGTGTACCGTGTACAGTGTACCGAGTACAGTGTACCGAGTACAGTGTACCGATTAAAGTGTACCGAGTACAGTGTACCGAGTACAGTGTACCGAGTACAGTGTACCGAGTACAGTGTACCGAGTACAGTGTACCGAGTACAGTGTACCGAGTACAGTGTACCGAGTACAGTGTACCGAGTACAGTGTACCGAGTACAGTGTACCGAGTACAGTGTACCGAGTACAGTGTACCGAGTACAGTGTACCGAGTACAGTGTACCGAGTACAGTGTACCGAGTACAGTGTACCGAGTACAGTGTACCGAGTACAGTGTACCGATTAAAGTGTACCGAGTACAGTGTACCGAGTACAGTGTACCGAGTACAGTGTACCGAGTACAGTGTACCGAGTACAGTGTACCGAGTACAGTGTACCGAGTACAGTGTACCGAGTACAGTGTACCGAGTACAGTGTACCGATTACCGAGTACAGTGTACCGAGTACCGAGTACAGTGTACCGAGTACCGAGTACTGTGTTAAAATGTATTATATGTCCTTCATAGGCTATAACCTTGACTATCACCAGACTCTTGATATCTGCAATCCGAGTGTGGCTTTCCAAAAGGGGCGGGGGTGGGCGGAGCTTACCGCCTGTTGTCTGTATATTCTGCAGGTGCTGCGTGATATCCATATTACCGGAAATAAGACGTATTTTGGTCTGAATGGGTGTCGGTACCCCCTGTCTCGTCAAAGGCCGGGGTACGCAGGTAACGAGGTCCACGAAGAACAACAACGCACACGTGAGAATCCATCGAGACGAGGACATGGTAGACGAGTGATCTGATTTTAAATGAAGCGGTGTAATCGGTGAGAAAAGGGGGTGTGGCTTACCACGGTAGGCGTGGCCTATTCTGGAATATTACAACCACCGTATAACTCCTCGAATTATGACTGCCTAACTTCTTCTTGGCTAAGAGAATTTGCGACGGGAATATAATGTTTTCATGGCATTCGATATGTTATTAATGTGTCTAATCTCGAAATCTAGTTATTTGATTATAAATCGCCTTATCATTTATTTTCAGTAAATGTGAATTAATTTTCTTTTTTTTAGTAATTATCTATTGATAAAATTACTAAATATAAATGATATTTGTAATTTTATTACTTTTAGAAACTGAAATAATTACAACTGTTCTTCTTAATATAAATTAATGATTTATATTTAAAACAAAACGAGGAAAAGCGAAAATCGAAAACATTAGTTTTTAGTTAATATTTATGATTGCATATAACCAATAATACATATACACAGATGTTTCAAAATAACATATGTAGACATTAACATATATAGTTTGTCATTCGATTAAGATACAATTGAATATATGTATATAAAGCATAACTAATTAATTAAATAATTAAAGTATTATAATATTAATATAAAATAATTACTTTATTATAATATTAATATTCAACATTAAATTAATGTAAAGGTCAATAATTGATATATTTTTATATAATATTTTAAATTGTATATCAGGTTTACAAATTAAATATTGATAATGATAATTTATTATATTATAAATATAATTAAATATTAATAAATGTATTACACTGAAGCATGTATTACAAGTTATCAATGATATAAAGATAAAGGAAACTTGAATAGAAAAAAATAGGCGTAATAATAATCCAGCATGTCAAATGTCAACATGTCAAATGTCTAGCCTATAAATTGTTTAATAGCCCCCCATAGAATATGCACATAGTATATATATGTGAGATGACATATGTGCTTATATGTTTACAAGAAAATCCATGGTCTTGTATTGCGATCTCCCTTCACACCCTCGCGAGGGTGTTGAAATATCAATTAGCAAGAGCTAGATTAACACCTACCATGGTAAACAAAACCAAGTGATATTAGAAGTATAGACTGTTGATACAGCATACTGAATAGTGAAAACGTATATTAATAACATCAACATATAATTTATATATATATATTATATATATATATATATATATATATATATATAGTGTACTACCCTATATAAAATATGTTATATGATAATGCAAGTTAATAGTCGTTTGATTGAAAACATCATAGTATAAATGTTAAGTTTATGACCAATGCTTCCTCCTTGGCTTCGTAAACTAACAACGATTGCAGAACGAGCCTGTAGAATTAGATACATCTGTTAGGAATATTGTGTCTATTTTCGAGTGATCTCTCTAATTGCAATTACATTCCTCGTCGAGTGCTACACCCACTCCTCCAACGGACACGATCAATCAAAACCTATGTCCAAGTAGTCGTTGAACACAACTGGCGTAAATCGTTTGAAGTTAACTTCGCGACCTTTAGTTCTAATATATCGAATGCTTTTGTAACGGCCTTTTTATTGATACATTGCAAATATATCTAAAATTGAGTACCTGGTTGGGACATATGGTTAGCTTAGCTTACTAGATTGATATATATTTATAATACTTTGTAATGTTAACTATTATGGAAATTTGTCATTGTGAATTAAAATATAAATTACTGAGATATATAAATGAAAAGCATTATTTTTAAATATAAAAATTAAATCAGCGGAATTAATTTCTGGTTTATTTAATATATTTTAACATATATCATATGAAATGTCATACATAAAATGTATTATATTATTAAATATATCATTTTATAAAACATTATAAAATATTTAAGCTATAAAGTATATGGAATATAATGGTAATATATATATATATTATATTTATTCAGGTTAAACTAGGTATATTATTATGTATGTTAAGTGTTGTGATTTATTATTATAGATTATTATATTAGAGTTTAATTTATTAATCTCGTTATTCAAAACTAAAGAATTGCTAACACATGTTAGTATGTATAACCATGTATTCTTATAACATTTAGGCTTCTGACCATGTATATATATAATGTATTTATATATATAATCCAATTATAAATGATCTAGTATATATGTGTACTTTTGTTTTAGAATAACTTCTCCGTGGACATTTTAGGACAGAGGGAAGATGGTACTTATAAGAGAAGATAGTACTTAATTATGATAACTTGTATTGCTAATATCAATGGTGTGCCCATGTAATTATTATAATTTATTTCTTGTATAGTAAAGTTAAAATAAATTAATTTGTATTCAGCATATCAAATATACCTATTTTGAGAAACAAGATTTGATATTCTACGAATAACTAATCTATCATATACATTTGGTGTACTAGAATATGTATATAGAGAATATGTATTATTAATTCGCATATAATAACAAATAACCTCCGTACTGGGAGTATGTCATATCTCGATATCATTTCAATGGCAGGTTATAAATAAATTACGGCTGAAAATTTCGCGAATCCTGAAATCCAATAGTTTGCATATGCTAATATAATTTTCTGCCAATCACCCGCGACATTCGATAGGCTTAAAATATAATCCGTTCTATGAATCACGCGATAACCCTATGAATCACCGCCGAACTATAACGCCTTTCGCGGTAGGTCTCATCTCGAGTATACTCGTACGTAGGGATCGTCGGATCGTAGTTGAATGAATGGACAGCTTCCCAGAGTAATATGTAACGCTATACTATTGTTTTTATTCGATCTTTGTTCGGCGGAATTATTATTATTACTATTTTGTTGGCGAGAGAAATATAATTCTAGCTCGCGTACTCTGAACCAGTGGACGTCTGATCGTGGAGTTATTGTATTTCATAAATTATTTATATAATAGGTTTTAAAAAGTCACACTGTATGTCATGTGCAAACCTGGATTGTAGTGTATTCGTGCATTGCGAGAACTCAACATATGCCTATAATACATGTATTTCATTAATTAAGATAGTTACCTTTACGACAACATGTTACTTATTAATTATAGGCTTTAGCCAATAGAAATTAAGTGCCTATAAGCATGCCATAGATAGGTACATATTCGGTGTCTGTATATAACATAAACAATTAAATAAATTATAAGTATATATGAAATTATATATAGACTTATTCAATTTATATAAATATTATTAAATAATGATATTGATATTTAATCTATATTAAATTAATCTATTTAATTTAAACAATCACATGCAAGCAAATGTAATAACACATAATTGAGGGATCCATCGGGTATAGATGTTTAATTATCAAACTAAATTCAATTGAAAGATAGGTGAAAGAGAGAGAGAGAGACCGAGTGAGATATGATATGAATGATGTATTATTTGAATGTATTTCTATTTCTGATTATTATGTAATCTTAAATTCAACTAACAATATATTATAGTATTCTATAGCTAAACTATTTACAATATATACATTGTATTCAACTGTTTATCCACCTCAAGTATAGGAAACTGAATATTACAAACAGCTAAAATCATATAGACGAAACATGTCTTGAGGTATAATTTTTCAAATAAAAAATTATTAATACTCCTTTTTCGAAATATACCGACAAATTCATAAGCTATATTATTAGTAAGTTATAGTCATGACTCATAATCATAACGCTGGTAATATTATCGCACACATATTCATAAACATATACAGACAATAATATCTATTACTTTATATATAATATTATTCAGTCAGCAGAAATAATAACAGAATTATTTATCACGGAAATAAAATAATAGCACAAGTATTACATAATATTGGGAATAGAGAATATTGATATTCAATTATTAAATCAATAAATCATTATGGAATATCACTTTTATATAAGATATTATTATTAGTTCATATATATATCTTACTATATGAATTAAATCACTGATTAAAAAGTAATTGATTAAATATTAACAGGTACCCAATAAATCAAATGATTTTATTGTATGGAAAGTATATTTGAAATATCAAATATTTATAATTTTCTTAAAAATAAATTTACTCGAGATACTTAAGAAATAAATAAAAATGTATAAAATATTAACTAATTGGTGTATATTTATAAATAAAAAATAAAATAAACAACAATATTGTTAATACCCGGGTTAATAGAACAACATATTATCTAACTATATATATATACATATATATATATATATTATATGCACATATATATATACATACACGTAATACATTTTTAAGACAACTTCATTTGAAGCATTATTGAAATAAATAGAACATTAATAGAAATGAAATAAAGAAAATATCTTAAGAAAATGTAAAATAATGAATACAAATAAGAACACATTCTAAAAATGTAAATTATTTCATAAATGTATCAGATTATAACAGTTTAATAAATTAATAGATTAGAAAATATATTCCTTAATAATACAAAATAATTGCTAATTACCATATTTGATAATTTATGAATTAAAACATGAATTAATAATTTTCAAGTATAATGTTTACTCTTATTTAAGAGAAAAACTAATTATTGGATGATGTAATAGTTATTAAATCAGTGTAGAGTTCTCTCGGCATTAACAATATACGCTTTTGATGCAATGATGCCTCGACACTTAATTAAAGATGAATATCTGTTATATGAAATTATATTAGTAATCATAACTTAGAACAATAGATTGATACATGTATATAATAATATTGGTACGTGGTGTAATACAACCAATATAGAAATGAATGCGTAATGCCTGCAAACTGTATGTCTTATGAATATGTCTTATCGAAGTACACCTGGATATCGTACGTCGATTTGAGATGTATACGTATTTGAATACATAAACCTATTTAATTATTAATAGTTGTAATCCAGCATTCTGCAACTGGAAGTCAACCTAACCTGGCAATCCAGGTGGGTTCCCAATTCTTACTGTCTTCGGCCGTAAATTTCGACTTGACAATCTTTTGCAGACCAACACTATCTAGAATTACTAGGAAATGTAAATCGGATTAATTCAATGAGACCTCGAAGTGGAGGTTCATCTTTTAACTATTTTAATTCTAGTTTTTAACACAAAGATAAACTAAAGAAATATTGAAAAGATTGAGAAATTATAGAGAATTAAATAAGGTATATGGTTACATTTTAAAATACAGAGTTCAATTTGAACCATAGTATATCATTTATATATAATAATATTAATATATATACAGTTGTTATGAATTATTGACAATACTTTTACATATGTGAAAGTAATTGTCATAAAATATAATTTCATTGTATATAATTAATTGGACTAGCAGATTTTAAATTAAGTTTTCATAACATTTGTAGTATTGTTATTCAAATTAGTTTACATATATACATTTTTTTTATTAAAATGATGCTAAAAAACAATATTCACATATCTCATAATTTTTTAATAATGTATAAATATTAACAAATATATATTTAAAAAATATTTTACAGTTCAAAATGAAGATCCATGTACAATGTAAACATTGTAAATCCAAAAATATTTGTAGTGTAAATGAAGATAACATTTATTGAGTGTTATCTTTTAAACCAAATCAATATTATGAATATATAATAAATAATATATAATCTATGTATATTACATTTTTGTTTTTGTTTTATAAATTTATAAATATATCTATATTTATTTGAAGGGGTTTTAAAAAACAGGTTTAAAAATGCTCACAAAAACCATACTTTTGGAACATTGCAAAGCCTACAAATAAACCTGGTTTTGAAACTACATGTTGGTTGCCTGGGATATGTTATGAATCTAATATGCTGTAATACAGTGTTTAATGAGTTATTTGCCAACATAGTGGAAGTCTAATACAAAACATTGGTGACATGGTAGTCCAAGGTTTGGTGGTGCCACGATTTGAGGTAAAGTTTCATAAAAAAAAATGCGCCGAAAATCAAAAATAAATTTAGTAATATTCCCAAAGGGAAAATACATTTGAAGACAATTGTCTTCGCATCTCTTTTCCGCCTGTCGATTGCGACTGGAATAATAATTGTAGACTTCGCTGACGCTACAATAACTATCTGGTCGCTAGCGTAATGGCGGTGTAACGTAGAGGTAAAACCGTTTGGATCGCCGTGGGTTAACAGCTGGATATCGTGTTGGTTCGCATAGTCAATTAGATTCTTAGGCATTACGCAACAAGACGCCAAATTCACTTGATTTATTGAGGGTTTAACCTGGTAGAGGGTATGGTGGGGGTTAGGGGGGTAAAGGTTTAACCTGGTAGAGGGTATGGTGGGGGTTAGGGGGGTAAAGGTTTAACCTGGTAGAGGGTATGGTGGGGGTAAGGGGGGTAAAGGTTTAACCTGGTAGAGAGGGTATGGTGGGGGTAAGGGGGGTAAAGGTTTAACCTGGTAGAGAGGGTATTATGGGGTAGAGGGGGTAAAGGTTTAACCTGGTAGAGAGGGTATGGTGGGGGTAAGGGGGTAAAGGTTTAACCTGGTAGAGAGGGTATGGTGGGGGTAAGGGGGGTAAAGGTTTAACCTGGTAGAGAGGGTATGGTGGGGTAAAGGGGTAAAGGTTTAACCTGGTAGAGAGGGTATGGTGGGGGTAAGGGGGGTAAAGGTTTAACCTGTTAGAGAGGGTATGGTGGGGGTAAGGGGGGTAAAGGTTTAACCTGGTAGAGAGGGTATGGTGGGGGTAAGGGGGTAAAGGTTTAACCTGGTAGAGAGGGTATGGTGGGGGTAAGGGGGGTAAAGGTTTAACTTGGTAGCGAGGGTATGGTGGGGGTTAGGGGGGTAAAGGTTTAACCTGGTAGAGAGGGTATGGTGGGGGTAAGGGTGTAAAGGTTTAACCTGGTAGAGAGGGTATGGTGGGGGTAAGGGGGTAAAGGTTTAACCTGGTAGAGAGGGTATGGTAGGTGTAAGGGGGGTAAAGGTTTAACCTGGTAGAGAGGGTATGGTGGGGGTTAGGGGGGTAAATGTTTAACCTGGTAGAGAGGGTATGGTGGGGGTAAGGGGGGTAAAGGTTTAACTTGGTAGCGAGGGTATGGTGGGGGTTAGGGGGGTAAAGGTTTAACCTGGTAGAGAGGGTATGCTGGGGGTAAGGGGGGTAAAGGTTTAACCCTGTATAGTGGGTATGGTGGGGTAAAGGGAGTAAAGGTTTAACCTGGTAGAGAGGGTATGGTGGGGGTAAAGGGGGTAAAGGTTTAACCTGGTAGAGAGGGTATGGTGGGGGTAAGGGGGTAAAGGTTTAACCTGGTAGAGAGGGTATGGTGGGGGTAAGGGGGTAAAGGTTTAACCTGGTAGAGAGGGTATGGTGGGGGTAAGGGGGTAAAGGTTTAACCTGGTAGAGAGGGTATGGTGGGGGTAAGGGGGTAAAGGTTTAACCTGGTAGAGAGGGTATGGTGGGGGTAAGGGGGGTAAAGGTTTAACCTGGTAGAGAGGGTATGGTAGGTGTAAGGGGGGTAAAGGTTTAACCTGGTAGAGAGGGTATGGTGGGGGTAAGGGGGGTAAAGGTTTAACCCTGTATAGTGGGTATGGTGGGGTAAAGGGAGTAAAGGTTTAACCTGGTAGAGAGGGTATGGTGGGGGTAAAGGGGGTAAAGGTTTAACCTGGTAGAGGGTATGGTGGGGGTAAGGGGGTAAAGGTTTAACCTGGTAGAGAGGGTATGGTGGGGGTAAGGGGGTAAAGGTTTAACCTGGTAGAGAGGGTATGGTGGGGGTAAGGGGGTAAAGGTTTAACCTGGTAGAGAGGGTATGGTGGGGGTAAGGGGGTAAAGGTTTAACCTGGTAGAGAGGGTATGGTGGGGGTAAGGGGGTAAAGGTTTAACCTGGTAGAGAGGGTATGGTGGGGGTAAGGGGGGTAAAGGTTTAACCCTGTATAGTGGGTATGGTGGGGGTAGAGGGGGTAAAGGTTTAACCTGGTAGAGAGGGTATGGTGGGGTAAAGGGGGTAAAGGTTTAACCTGGTAGAGAGGGTATGGTGGGGTAAAGGAGGTAAAGGATTAACCATGTATAGTGGGTATGGTGGGGTAAAGGGGGGTAAAGGTTTAACCCTGTATAGTGAGTATGGTGGGGTAAATGGGGTAAAGGTTTAACCCTGTATAGTGGGTATGGTGGGGTAAAGGGGGTAAAGGTTTAACCATGTATAGTGGGGTAGAGGGGTAAAGGATTAACCTGGAAAGGCGATATGGTGGGGCGGAGGGGGTAAAGGCTTAACTTCGTATAGTGGGTATGGTGGGGGTAGAGGGGTAAGGTTTAATTTGGTAGAGTAGGTATGGTGAGTAGAGGGGTAAAGGATTAACCTGGAAAGGCGATATGGTGGGGTAGAGGGGGTAAAGGTTTAACCCTGTATAGTGGGTATGGTGGGGTAAAGGGGGTAAAGGTTTAACTTGGTAGAGAGGGTATGGTGGGGTAAAGAGGGGTAAAGGTTTAACCTGAAAAGGCGATATGGTGGGATAGAGGGGTAAGGCTTAACCTTGTATAGATGTATGATTGGGTGGAGGGGGTAATGGTTCAGTGATTAAAGCCAAATGCACATAGCATGATGTACACATGAAATAATGGACAATATGTAAATAGATATGTTGATTATAATTAGAATTAGATTATATTAATGTAGATTTAGAAAATTATAACTAATCAGATAAATATATATTAAAAAACTACATACAATATGGAACATTTAATATGTATAATTATTAAGTATTCTAATTATCATTGTATAATAATTAGTGTGAAAATCTATCTGTTATTTTAATTATTAGTAATATTTTAATGATCAGTGGGTTATTCTAACAATCAATGTAATATTCTAATGATTAGTACGTTGTTCTATGATCAGTGTATAAGATATGTAGCGTAATGTACGAACAATGGCAGCATATCACACGTCGCCGTAAAAAGGCTTAGATAACCGGTGCCAATTAAATCTATTGTTCTAAAGATTTATAAGATTATTACGTAATACTTCATGGTGTTATGAAGTGATATTTCGGTCCTAATAACGGCGTTAATTATCTTACGAGATATCGTAACTAAATTACGTACGCTAACGACACGACCACATCTATATATGGATTTATTGAAGCCACGGATTAGCGGATGCTCAGCAGGTAGTGTAGGAAGTCAGTGTAGGCAGTGTAGGCAGTGTAGGCAGGTAGTGTAGGCAGTGTAGGCAGGTAGTGTAGGCAGGCAGTGTAGGCAGTGTAGGCAGTGTAGACAGGCAGTATAGGCAGGCAGGCAGTGTAGGCACTATAGGAAGGCAGTGTAGGAAGGCAGTCAGTGTAGGTAGGCAGTGTAGGCAGTGTAGGCAGTGTAGGCAGGCAGTGTAGGAAGGCAGGCAGTGTAGGTAGGTAGGCAGGCAGTGTAGGCAGGCAGGCAGTGTAGGCACTATAGGAAGGCAGTGTAGGAAGGCAGTCAGTGTAGATAGGCAGTGTAGGCAGTGTAGGCAGTGTAGGCAGTGTAGGCAGTGTAGGCAGGCAGTGTAGGAAGGCAGGCAGTGTAGGTAGGTAGGCAGGCAGTGTAGGTAGGCAGGCAGTGTAGACAGGCAGGCAGTGTAGGCAGTGTAGGCAGTGTAGGTAGGCAGTGTAGGCAGAGATATTTATTTAATCCCAGTCCGTAGTTTCACCTCAACTAACTGTAACGCCGTTGTATAGATTTTCAAGTTCAGGTTGAGTTAAATCCACAGAACCAATACTGAACACCTAAAGGTAGAAATTGATGAATTGAATAAATAATTATATTGAGTGTTTGTTTGTTTTCATTTGATTCATTTAATTTCATTTTAAATTATGTATGTAGGTGTGTGTGTAGGTGTGTAGGTGTATGTGTATGTCTAGGTATGTGTAGGTGTGTGTAGGTGTGTGTAGGTGTGTGTGGGTGTAGTTGTATGTGTAGGTGTATATGTATGTGTAGGTGTGTGTGTAGGTGTGTGTGTAGACGTGTGTGTAGGTGTGTGTGTATGTGTAGGTGTGTGTAGGTGTGTAGGTGTGTGTAGGTGTGTGTAGGTGTGTGTAGGTGTGTGTAGGTGTATGTAGGTGTGTGTAGGTGTGTGTATGTGTAGGTATGCGTAGGTGTATGTGTAAGTATGTGTAGGTGTGTCGGTGTGTGTAGGCATGTGTGTATGTGTAGGTGTGTGTAGGTATGCGTAGGTGTGTATAGGTGTGTAGGTGTGTGTAGGTGTGTAGGTGTGTAGGTGTGTGTATAGGCGTGTGTGTAGGTGTATGTAGTTGTGTGTAGGTGTATGTATGTGTAGGTGTGTGTGTAGATGTGTGTGTAGGTGTATGTGTATGTATAGGTATGTGTAGGTGTGTGTAGGTGTGTGTAGGTGTGTGTATAGGCGTGTGTGTAGGTGTATGTAGTTGTGTGTATGTGTAGGTGTGTGTAGACGTGTGTGTAAGTGTATGTGTATGTGTAGGTATGTGTAGGTGTGTGTAGGTGTGTGTAGGTGTAGGTGTATGTGTAGGTATGTGTAGGTGTGTGTATGTAGTTGTGTGTAGGTGTGTGTAGGTGTGTGTATGTATAGGCGTGTGTGTAGGTGTATGTAATTGTGTGTAGGTGTAGGTGTATGTGTAGGTATGTGTAGGTGTGTGTAGGTGTGTGTATGTATAGATGTATGTGTAGGTGTGTGTAGGTGTGTGTAGGTGTGAGTAGGTGTGTAGGTGTGTGTAGGTGGGTATGTAGGTATGTGTAGATGTGTGTAGTTATGTGTGTGTGTGGTTGTAGTAGTGTGTAGGGGTGTGTGTAGGTGTGTGTAGGTGTGTGTAGGTATGTATAAGGGTGTGTGTAGTTATGTGTGTGTGTAGGTGTGTGTATGTGGGTTTAGTTAGGTTGTAAGTGTGTGTCTATAGGTGTGTGTAGGTATGTGTGTAGGTGTGTGTATAGGTGTGTGTAGGTGTGTGTAGGTGTGTGTAGGTATGTGTAGGTGTGTGTAGGTGTGTGTAGGTGTGTGTGTAGATGTGTGTGTTTGTATTGAGAGGTGTGAAGGGAAGTGTTTAGTAAGAGGTGAGTAAAAGGATTTAAAAAGAGGGTGTAGGGGTGTAAGGGAGTGTGAGGGGGTATAAGGGAGTGTGAGGGGGTGTAAGGGAGTGTGAGAGGGTGTAAGGGAGTGTGAGGGGGTGTAAGGGAGTGTGAGGGGGTATAAGTAGTTTGATTGGGTTTGAGGATGTGTGAGGGGTATGTGTGGATTATGTGAAAGATTTAGGGGACTGAGTGTAGGATATTAAAGAGTATGTAGAGGGGTTTATAGAATGTATCAAATTAGTTGTGTAGGAAGTGTTTAGGGGGGTGCGTAAAGTGATTTAGAGTAGGGTTTGTAAGTGGGGATAAGTGGGCGAATGGGGTGCGTAAATGTAGGCAAGTGGGATTTAAATGCGAAAGCAATCGGGATGTGTAAGAAGAGTACATGGACCCGACGGTGTTCAGTTAGAACACGCTCGCGTTGACCTTCAACCTATATATAGGGCGAAGATGTTGTCCCGTCGACCTAATGACCTACTAACCACGAGATCTCGGTGCATTTCCTCGAGAGCGCTCCAACACTTCACAATGTTGGCGTGAGTTCTTAGTTTTTCTGGAAGGCAGATTAATACCGTCTCCAAGTGGGTGGTTTCGAGTTCTTCTAGGACTAATGGTGAGGGTGGGGTGAGGCTGAGGATAGGGATGGAGGTGAGGGTGAGGTTGGGGATGAGGATGGTAGTGAGGGAGAGAGGGTGAGGGTAGGGATGGAGGTGAGGGTGAGGTTGGGGATGAGAGTGGGGATGAGAGGGTGAGGGTGAGGGTAGGGATGGAGGTGAGGGTGAGGTGGGGATGCGGGCGGTGGTGAGATTACATAACAGCCTAGATTAACGGAGATACATGGGCACACATAAGTTTATATTGTTCATGACTAACCAGCATCTATTGCAGATTTTATTAAACTTTCATTGCAGTTATTTAGAAATAGTTTAACTGCAAATTTTGAAATATTTAATTAAATGTAATATGTATTTAATTAAATGTAATATGTATTTAATATATAATTACACATTAGTGTATGTTAGAAAATGCATACATTTTATATAATCATATATATATGTATATATTTTTGTGATTATATATATATATAATTACAAACCTTAGAAAACCAGATATGAGTCATCAAGAATAATTATAAGATTATTATAAAGTCTAGTATTATATAAATAGTATTTATATAACAATTTATTAAATACCTGTTATTTTGTAGGACTCTCTTTCACCTTTATTTAATTTGACTGAATCCAAATTTGCAGTGAGTTTTAATTTTTTAGCGTCCTGTTATGATTTATAAGCACTGAATTTAAACAATGAAAATATACACTACTTAAATACTGTAATCAAATATAAATTATAAAATGAACTGAAGAAATGTCAATTAAAATTAAATATATGCGTTTAAATATATATATTTAATATATACATTAATAATTGACACTGTGTTAAGAACTGAAATGTACCTGAATTGTATCCAGTTCATTTGAATTACTGTCAAGCCAGGAAGAGATTGTAGAAGATAGACATTCTTTTAGCTATGTAATAGGTGTGATTTCAATGTAAGTTTTCATATAAACAATAACTTTATAATATGTAATAAATTATGGCAAGTCACCTTAAACTTAATTTGAAAGAATTCATGAAAGTTATTAAATCTGCCATAAGTAACGATATTATAGAAGGTTTATAATATAAATGTGTTAGTTTATTTACAAATCAATAATGTTACATATAAATATTAATAATGCTATACTTTATGTATATAAATATATTTTATACATACATATATATATGTATACATTCGTAAAAGTTTAATAAATTCATATTTATAAGTTAATTACTAATATGTACTGTATGAAGAATAACTACTTTATACAATTATTCATATACAAATACCTAAATGTGATATTGCCATAATAAAGTAAAAATATATATGTTAAGGTAAATAGAATAGAAATGAATTAGAATACCAGAGAAATTAGTATCATAAAGTAATTAAACAATTAAATATACATCTGTATAATATGTACTTAAAGTTACTTTAGAAAATGCATAATAAGTTTATAAGTTAAGCATTATAAGTTTATTGTATAGTCAGAATGTAAACAATTAGGATATACAAATTCTAATGAAAACTTAATAAATATTGATTGGGGGATTTAAGCCAATTCTATATTTAGATTATATTTCTATCGCAAATGGATCTAACAAAATAATGGAATATTTATATTGTATGTTTATTTCTGATTATTATGTAATCTGACATTCAACTACAAGTAAATTATATTATTATATAGCTAATCTATTTAGAATATATCTAATTAATTCAACTGTTTATCCAACTCAAATATTGGAAACTGCATATTACAAACACGTAAAACCTATTTGCAATAGAACATAGATGCAAGCTGTATTCTGGTAGAACATAGTAGGTTTCACCCAAATAGGTTTACCAACAATTACAAACATATAAAAATGATTCTTAATGATGGTCCGATATATAAATTATTATTTTAAATAAAAATTAATAATTTAATGCGAAAAGAGAATCAAATTATTCTCAGTAATTGTTCCCAAAATGAATTTTAATTTTATTTTATACTCGCCTTGAGTTTTTGCTAACAAAGTAATCTGATTAATAAGATTTCATATAAATTAAGTAACGATGCAACTTTATAGAGCAACTTTACGAATGATCATCTCCATACTAGATGCAATAGATAATGCCTAGATATTTGCAGGTAGATTCAGCAGATATTGACAGCATACTATTATCATATAATATAATGATATTTAATTATGCAATTCATAAGGTTTAATAATATATTAAATATATTTATGTTTAATATTATATTACAATGTACTTCGTACAGTGTACGTAAATAACTCTATCAAAGATGAATGTGTTACAGCTATAGATGTGCCAAACTACGAATATTAGAATCACATATTATAGTAAAATCTATTAATATTTTCCTATTGTGAAGAGAACACTATGATCCCAAAATTACATTATTATGCACTTACTATTGATAGGATATCACGTATAGATAGATATTATACAATATATACGGCAATATATAATAATATGATACAATGCATTTACATTATATATAGTGTAAATATAATAATACCAAATATATGAAGGTAGAAATATGTTATGTGATCTATGTTAAAAATTATAATAATAGAGTTATTACTATTAATATTTGCTTACTTCTTCAGAAGGTTCTTTTATAATTGATTTTTGTAATCTATTCCAATCTACAACGTTACCACTATGAATTCTTAAAGAAGTTACTTTGGGTATTATCGGGATGTCCATTTGGTGTTAATATATTTATAAATGAAAAACATATATCTCTATTTTATTTATATTCAAATATCAATTATCAGGTTGTGATGTAAATATGCAAAGATTGGTATAAATGCGAACCTAGACTGCAGTGTTTATAGATTTCTAATCTTGACGCGAATGATTTGCGGCATTGGCTGGATAGTATCCATTGGCCGTGAACTGTGCTAATTATTTTACATATAATATATTTAATAATTTGTGCAATTTTCATGTTTTTTAGTTCATATATTGGTGATTTAAATTGTATAGATATTGAATTAATATCAATATATCTTTTATTTGCTACATGAAGATATTTCCAAATTTATACCATGTAGATAATAAATGTTAATGTAATGTTAACAAATGTTAATATTGTTTATTTAATTTTTCAACATTGTTAAAAAAATTAATGTTAAAAAAAAATTATTGGAAAATGCATAGGTGTTTATGATATTAAAATTGTTCATATAAATTTATAGGATATACATGGAAAATATCTGTTGATACTACTAATATGAATATACAGTTTCTTAATATATATCCTTATTTAATTAATTATCAAAATAAGTTATTTATATATAAAAACTGATAATTTATTTGAACCTGAAGTGTAAATAATATTTTAAATAATTCAATATTATATTTTTATACTATATTAACCAATATTACCGAATTAAGCTGTTTTACTTTTGTTTGTTCATATATGGTTGATTTTTAAATATAAGTATTGAATATAATTATTAACCAAGGATACACTGGGCACTATTGCGGACATTTAGGGATAGCTGAGCTTACACTGGTGATCTGATTAGATGATCAGACGATATATCACCCAATATTAGATATTTATATGACAGCATAGAAACATTATTATTTGCCTTCGGGAAATATCCGTTATTTACATATCATTCCTCAATATATATGATTTTAATAAATTGGAAAATAAATTGTATTTAGTTAAATATGTATTCAGTCAATTACTAGTGATTACTTATATATTAGCTAGGTTTCTTCGCAAGGTAATATAAGTATATGTACTGTATCGTATTTACTTAAACCCTAGATCGATATTAGTAATCCCATAACAACGAAATCGCAACTAACTGCAGTATACTGCAGTTATATTTCCAATAATGTAATCTTGTTAATCTTGGTTGGATAAATATATCTTTATAAATTGTTGTTTTCAAAC
>OZ038314.1:39348005-39438248 GCA_964035775.1 Osedax frankpressi | reverse complement strand
GGATGCAATACTGATGTTACATTATATTATTATTATTATATTTATTCCATTAACTTACTACATTTTATCTATAAAATAATATATTATATATTATTATTTTAATTATTATTTTTACTTGTCTCCGATTTCCGTGATTTCATTAGAACCTCGGAAATTTAGTAATGTACTATTTAGATCACAGCAGTACAATATAAAATGATAATTAAATTATGAACAGTATCATGCGCTAGAGTATAAGCTTAGCAGTATATGTATCAAACTATACCACACATATATATATATATATATATATATTAATGAGTTTACTCAGTGATCTATGAAATTTATGAGTATAGACTATTATATAACAAATAAAATATAAAAATATATATATATAAAAAAGAAAACTTGTGTATTTACTACAAACATCATAGTATCATATATAATGGGTGGGACTACTATATATTAATAATTTAACATAATACCTAATATTAATACACAAGATTAATTTTTGATAACGAATTTGTTTGGTAAATATGAGACAATAATCATATAATTGAATATGACAACAATCCGAATATATGATAATACCTAATCATAATAAGATTATTTGTATAAAATACATATATATTTATACCACAACAAGGATAATAAATCCATTACCTAAAACCAAGTAAGCAATATAAATATACATATAGCAATATCATAGATTTATAATGTCATTTTAAAAAAAATCTATGGTTAATATTCGTTATATAAATACAAAGAATTATAAATACGTAGATTTCCTCGATAACATGCCAATTATAGGTCACACGGTTCATATTTCATTTATAAACAAATAAAATAACTTTTTTTCATTTCGTTATTTTTCAATAATTTTGTTAAAATTAAACATCTTTTAATTCATGGTTTAGATCCATAATTTAATATATATAACATTATATTTAAATCAAATCCGAATATAATTTATAATATATTTTCACAATCGTGTAACATAAATATATAAATATACCTTACATATTTTTTTAAAATTTAAATTAATATCCTGATGCTTTAAATTTATTATAATTATTATAATAATAATGCTAATATTATGATAATTATTTGATCATAATAAACTATTCACTTAATTTGATTGAGTAAATATTTAAAATAAATTATTTCAATAAAATTATTTAATTGTAATTATTATATATTATTAATATATAAATAATTATACTACTTATTATTTGTATTAGTAATTACTATAAAAACTCTATTGTTGTCATATTTTAAGTAAGTTTATAAATGTGTAAATTGTTAATTGTAAATTTATTATTCCATAATTATAGTTTTGATAATATACTAAGTATACTAATATGTTAATACCTATATACGAATATTCTAAATTATAGATTATTGTTTTAAACATAATAATTATAATAATATAGGTATACATGGCATTACTAGATAATTAAGTATTAATAGTTCACTTAATAATGAATTACTAAGTGAATTAGTAAATTCCCCATTGGCCTTACTTGCAATTCTTAATGACAACTCTATATAAATAATCATTTCTATTCTCAATAAATTGTTATATATGAATGTGATAAAATATATTAATAAAGTATAATAATAATTAAAATACATAATGTATGTTGTTAGAGTTGTCGGTAATAGGAAGTCAGTTAGTTTTGTTCACTCGAAAATATACAAAGTCTTCAAATTACATATGAACTAAGGGCATTTAGTAAGTTTTAGTTCCGTATGTTGCGGAAAATAGGAATTTCAATTTAAAAACACACTTATACTTTATCATTGAATAAATTGTTGGTTTGTTGTTTTCTTGTTTGTAGATAGTAATTAATATGCTTCGTAGTAAAGTATGAAATTTCTAAAATATTTATTAATAGTGCAATAAAATACTTACTAAAAAGGTAATTATTTAGAATTTCGACAAAAAGCTATTTAAACCACTAATAACGAATATACCAATTCGGTCATGCGCTAAACTAACCCATCATCGTTTTATGTAAATTAGACGGGAATGTGGCACGAGGCGAGGGCTCAAGAGAAGCGAATTCGAGGTTTCATGGTAGACCAACACAAGAGAGCTGACCGAAGACGCAAGTATTACGAGAAAGTTGTAAGTACCGCTAATCTATTTCTTATTTCGTATCCTACGCGTACGTTGGTACTTTGGTACCTTGGTACTTTGGTACTTTGGTACCTTTGTACTTTG
Source organism: Osedax frankpressi (assembly GCA_964035775.1). NCBI lineage: Eukaryota > Metazoa > Annelida > Polychaeta > Sabellida > Siboglinidae > Osedax > Osedax frankpressi. Next base: position 39,436,042 of record OZ038314.1, on the reverse strand, counting down.
GTACTTTTGTACTTTGGTACTTTTGTACTTTGGTACCTTGGTACTTTTGTACTTTAGTATGTTAGTACTTTGGTACGTTGGTACTTTGGTACCTTTGTACTTTGGTACCTTGGTACTTTGGTACTTTTGTACTTTGGTACCTTGGTACTTTGGTACCTTGGTACTTTTGTACTTTGGTATGTTAGTACTTTGGTACTTTGATACTTTGGTATGTTGTACTTTGGTATTTTGGTACTTTGGTACCTTGGTACTTTGGTACTTTTGTACTTTGGTACCTTGGTACTTTGGTACCTTTGTACTTTGGTACTTTGGTACTTTTGTACTTTGGTATTTTGGTACGTTGATAAAAGACTGCGAAAACAAACAAAACATATACATTTATTCAATTATTCATTGGATGTTAATTCACTCGAACAACTCGAATCCGCGCAGAAAGCAGAACCCAGTGATTTCGTGCGTATCAATGGAATCTCTATGAAAATTCATATCGACCACAACATTGCATTTCAAGCCGAATCCCCTCAGACCATGTACGTACTTTTATTTCGATATGCTTTTATGAAGGCACTTTTTATCAGTTTTCTATGTTTTCATTGTTAATATATATATTTCACATTTAATTTACTTTAATTATATATAGGATGCCATGGAACGGAGACACGGATAATATGATTGACAGGTTTGATTGCAGAGTTCATTTAGATTCAATTGACATGCCACAGAAGAAAGGAAAACTGTTAGTTAATTTTGAATTTGCATTAATAGACACGATCGTGGTCTATTTAAATATATTGTATTATATAAATTGTAAACTAAATTGTAAATTATAAATTGTAAACTAAATTCACTATCTATAGATTGGATCCTTTGTAATAAAAGAATATTCTATGCAAATTTGTGTATTTTATGTTAAATATTTAGAATTTGTGAAAAAAAAACTAAATTCAAATTTCTTAAAGCATTAATAACTTTTTGTCTACCATTTTTCATTATTTTATTTATTAATAATAGTCTTTTTTATATAGATTTTGTAAATAATAATTTTTAATTCAAAGTAATTTATACATTTCGTTTGAATTTTAAAATTTTTAAAAAGTTTTACAATAATCTGTATATTAAAATAGTGCCACAATTTAAAATATATTTGTCATCAAGATAGTTTATTTATTATCTATTATATTTGTATAATTATTTATGTGTTCTTGGATCTTATAAATAATTTATTTGTAATTATTTCATTTTGAACCAATTTTTCCTTTTATATTTCATCTTTTATTTATATTTATTTTCTATTACTAGTTTTATATATATATAAGTAAATCAGTACATTAGTTTTAGTACATTCCAGTTATATAGTTGATTATAAAAATAAGGGGAGGTCCTCAATATTTAAATGTTAGACACATATTTATACAGTTACATAATATATATTACAGTATTCAATATTTGCGATATTACCAAAATGTTCAACTATATATATATATGCGCACATCTTAACGCTGTATGTTTGCGATAGTGACAATTTAAAGCTATATATCATGTAACAAACTAAATAATTATTTGTGCATAAATTCGACCGTTTATTGAATATATATGAAGGTATATACAAATATTTGAAAAGCAAGCTATTTTGTTTTATAAATACATCAATTATTGCATACAAACAAAAATGATTGAATTAACTCTTAAATTAAACCCGCTGTTAAATTTGTAACGATTGGAGATGAATGTAAATAATATTTATGAGAAAATGTTCTTTGAATATAATGCTCTTTTATTATAAAAATTATAGTTGTCTACTGCAAATTCCTCTTAATAACATCTATAAATACAAGTAAATCTTGATAAGGAAGCTAGTAGAATAAGCATAAACACACCAAATAAATATCCAATACATCAACGCATGAGAGATAAACAAATGCCCCGATTATAAGTTATAGCAATACATAGCAATACATGGTAATATCATTGGTAATATCTTTGGTAATATCATTGGTAATATCATTGGTAATATCATTGGTAATATCATTGGTAATATCATTGGTAATATCATTGGTAATATCATTGGTAATATCATTGGTAATATCGTTGGTAATATCGTTGGTAATATCGTTGGTAATATCATTGGTAATATCGTTGGTAATATCGTTGGTAATATCGTTGGTAAATCATTGGTAATATCATTGTAATATCATTGGTAATATCATTGCTAATATCATTGCTAATATTATTGCTTATATCATTGGTAATATCATTGGTAATATCATTGGTAATATCATTGGTAATATCATTGCTAATATCATTGCTAATATCATTGGTAATATCATTGGTAATATCATTGGTAATATCATTAATAATATCATTGGTAATATCATTAATAATTTCATTGGTAATATCATTGGTAATATCATTGGTAATATCATTAATAATATCATTGGTAATATCATTGGTAATATCATTGGTAATATCATTGGTAATATCATTGGTAATATCATTGGTAATATCATTGGTAATATCATTGGTAATATCATTGGTAATATCATTGGTAATATCATTGGTAATATCATTGCTAATATCATTGGTAATATCATTAATAATATCATTGGTAATATCATTAAGAATATCATTGGTAATATCATTGGTAATATCATTGGTAATATCATTGGTAATATCATTGGTAATATCATTGGTAATATCATTGGTAATATCATTGGTAATATCATTGGTAATATCATTAATAATATCATTGGTAATATCATTGGTAATATCATTGCTAATATCATTAATAATATCATTGGTAATATCATTAATAATATCATTGGTAATATCATTGGTAATATCATTGGTAATATCATTGGTAATATCATTGGTAATATCATTAATAATATCATTGGTAATATCATTGGTAATATCATTGCTAATATCATTAATAATATCATTGGTAATATCATTAATAATATCGGTTAATATTTCAGCTAATTTTATTGAAATAAATTATAATGTTGTTATTTATTATTTTTATATTACAATTGTATGTAGAATATCTTGTGAACACTGTATTGTATCTTAATCGATCAAATGATAGTTTCTAATTAATCTAAATAATGATCAATTTTATAATTATATCATCCATATTTTCTTTTCTTTTATAATTATAATGTAGTTATAAAATAATAAGATATAATTTGATCTTATTAATATACTAGTTATAATGTACTTAATTAGTTATTATTATACTAGTTATAATATACTTAGTTAGTTATTAATATACTAGTTATAATAATTTAAAATAATTTATTTTGATCCCAAGATAAAAAATGTATTTTAATGGATTCAGATAAATATTTAAGATTTTTGCTGAATTAAATATATTTTTTTATGATAAAGTTATTCAAAATGGTAATATAAATATAGTGATTAATAATTGAATTTAAAACGTTATCAAAATAAGAATATTAATAAACTTATTTGATATTTGATATTTATAAATATTGTTTTTAGATTTTTTCCTACATTTGATCTAGTGATCCAAATATGAAATAATCTATAACCATACAAATGTGCATATATTTACATTAATTTCCTCTCATATCTCAGAGCCGCCTCAGAAAATGACTACGAGGAACGTAAAGTGGAATACGAACGCTATCGAATATTGGTGTTGAATGACCTACAGAATGGTTTGTGTAATTTGTTGAAATTTGTTGTTTGAAAGATTTTATGTCGTTTTCGAACAATCGACGGATTGTAATCATTTCCCGTAATCATTTTGATTTTGTTTCGGCTTTTCAATTAAAACATTCGCATAGCAAATAAAGTTATTTTTCTCAAGATTTTGACTAGATTACATGCACATATAACAACAATGCGTGTATCTTAAAAAATAGTGTTATATAATATTTTATTCTGATGATTTGCCTTAATCATATTTGATTTCAAATGAAAAGTAAATGAAGATTCTTTCCTGAAACAAATGAGTCTGGATGAACACTTTGGATCTATTCAATCAACTTCTGAGAAGAAGTTAGAACAATACAAATTGATGATACCTACTGTCACTATCTACAATGTGGTATTACTAGGAGACTTCTGTATAAATTGTACTTATTTGAAAATTTAATTTAGTGGGCCAAGTTATGTAATGATACCCATTTCACACACCGACACCATTACAATTCGCACACTCCCCACACACCTAACCATCGCATCCTCTCCACACCCCTACACCTCTACGCCCTCGCTCATACCCTCAAAACCTAAACCCAAACCCCCCAAACCCAAAGAGACGATGACAAAAAAGCTGCTATTGGCTACGTGTACCAAGATTCGTCGAAGATCGCCGATAACAGCCAATCGTCTTCCAGCTGTGAAAGTGACATGGACGATATTGACATGGGTTAGTTGCCAGGGGAACCAATCGCTTTATATCCACTCGTCGAACACGAGCTAGGTGTACGGGGTGGGCTTTGGAATTGGGGACAAATTTGAAAAGGAAATAATTTTCCGACCCTTATATAATCGACATTCTATATTTAGATATATTCGGAGTGCCTGGATATTAAGTCATCGCCTGTATCGTGTTTATTTACCTCGACTACATCTCCGACAGACGTAGCTATTGACGTCGATGACCTGACGAATGAACAAACTCATAGCCTGAACTTGTGTTCTCAGAATTACGGAATGGAGGCCACCGATTACGCTGAGTTAGTGGGTTGAGGGTGGACACTGCGGTCAAGCGAAGATCTGTAATGGCCGACATAGCTGGTAACTGGATAACATTTCATTCACCTATTAACTTGCAGTAACTGCTTTACAGTTTCATGTATATAGACCAGCAAGATATGGAAATGATCAAAGAAGCTAAACTTATTGACCTAGAGAAATCTAGATTTTCCGTTTGTAGATATTTGTATTTTAAATTATTGATTTTTAAAATTTTAATCAGTTTCTAATTATATGAATATATATAAATTTTTATTAATTTTGTTATAAATATATATCTATATATATCTCTCTCTCTAAACAATATAGAAACACATATTTAAACAAATTTTATAAACATGATTTTGTACAATATTCATTATGCAATGAAGGGAAGAAAATGCAGGAAAAAGAGAAAAGAATATAAAATGGCTAGACAAGCAAAACGAACTGAGATTAATTGTATTCCTTCTGCCTTAATGGGGGGTTCAAGGTAATTAGTACATATTAATTGTATTCCTTCTGCCATAATGGGGGGTTCAAGGTAATTAGTACATATTAATTGTATTCCTTCTGCCTTAATGGGGGGTTCAAGGTAATTAGTAAATATTAATTGTATTCCTTCTGCCTTAATGGGGGGTTCAAGGTAATTAGTACATATTAATTGTATTCCTTCTGCCATAATGGGGGGTTCAAGGTAATTAGTACATATTAATTGTATTCCTTCTGCCTTAATGGGGGGTTCAAGGTAATTAGTAATTATTAATTGTATTCCTTCTGCCTTAATGGGGGGTTCAAGGTAATTAGTACATATTAATTGTATTCCTTCTGCCTTAATGGGGGGTTCAAGGTAATTAGTACATATTAATTGTATTCCTTCTGCCATAATGGGGGGTTCAAGGTTATTAGTACATATTAATTGTATTCCTTCTGCCTTAATGGGGGGTTCAAGGTAATTAGTACATATTAATTGTATTCCTTCTGCCTTAATGGGGGGTTCAAGGTAATTAGTACATATTAATTGTATTCCTTCTGCGTTAATGGGGGGTTCAAGGTTAGTACATATTAATTGTATTCCTTCTGCCTTAATGGGGGGTTCAAGGTAAGTAGTAAATATTAATTGTATTCCTTCTGCCATAATGGGGGGTTCAAGGTTATTAGTACATATTAATTGTATTCCTTCTGCCTTAATGGGGGGTTCAAGGTAATTAGTACATATTAATTGCATTCCTTCTGCCATAATGGGGGGTTCAAGGTAATTAGTACATATTAATTGTATTCCTTCTGCCATAATGGGGGGTTCAAGGTAATTAGTACATATTAATTGTATTCCTTCTGCCATAATGGGGGGTTCAAGGTAATTAGTACATATTAATTGTATTCCTTCTGCCATAATGGGGGGTTCAAGGTAATTAGTACATATTAATTGTATTCCTTCTGCCTTAATGGGGGGTTCAAGGTAATTAGTAATTATTAATTGTATTCCTTCTGCCTTAATGGGGGGTTCAAGGTAAGTAGTACATATTAATTGTATTCCTTCTGCCATAATGGGGGGTTCAAGGTTATTAGTACATATTAATTGTATTCCTTCTGCCTTAATGGGGGGTTCAAGGTAATTAGTAATTATTAATTGTATTCCTTCTGCCTTAATGGGGGGTTCAAGGTAAGTAGTACATATTAATTGTATTCCTTCTGCGTTAATGGGGGGTTCAAGGTAATTAGTACATATTAATTGTATTCCTTCTGCGTTAATGGGGGGTTCAAGGTAATTAGTACATATTAATTGTATTCCTTCTGCCTTAATGGGGGGTTCAAGGTAATTAGTACATATTAATTGTATTCCTTCTGCCATAATGGGGGGTTCAAGGTAATTAGTACATATTAATTGTATTCCTTCTGCCTTAATGGGGGGTTCAAGGTAATTAGTAATTATTAATTGTATTCCTTCTGCCTTAATGGGGGGTTCAAGGTAATTAGTACATATTAATTGTATTCCTTCTGCCTTAATGGGGGGTTCAAGGTAATTAGTACATATTAATTGTATTCCTTCTGCGTTAATGGGGGGTTCAAGGTAATTAGTACATATTAATTGTATTCCTTCTGCCTTAATGGGGGGTTCAAGGTAATTAGTACATATTAATTGTATTCCTTCTGCCTTAATGGGGGGTTCAAGGTAATTAGTACATATTAATTGTATTCCTTCTGCGTTAATGGGGGGTTCAAGGTTAGTACATATTAATTGTATTCCTTCTGCCATAATGGGGGGTTCAAGGTAATTAGTACATATTAATTGTATTCCTTCTGCCTTAATGGGGGGTTCAAGGTAATTAGTAATTATTAATTGTATTCCTTCTGCCTTAATGGGGGGTTCAAGGTAATTAGTACATATTAATTGTATTCCTTCTGCCTTAATGGGGGGTTCAAGGTAATTAGTACATATTAATTGTATTCCTTCTGCCATAATGGGGGGTTCAAGGTAATTAGTACATATTAATTGTATTCCTTCTGCGTTAATGGGGGGTTCAAGGTTAGTACATATTAATTGTATTCCTTCTGCCATAATGGGGGGTTCAAGGTAATTAGTACATATTAATTGTATTCCTTCTGCCTTAATGGGGGGTTCAAGGTAATTAGTAATTATTAATTGTATTCCTTCTGCCTTAATGGGGGGTTCAAGGTAATTAGTACATATTAATTGTATTCCTTCTGCCTTAATGGGGGGTTCAAGGTAATTAGTACATATTAATTGTATTCCTTCTGCCTTAATGGGAGGTTCAAGGTAATTAGTACATATTAATTGTATTCCTTCTGCGTTAATGGGGGGTTCAAGGTAATTAGTACATATTAATTGTATTCCTTCTGCCTTAATGGGAGGTTCAAGGTAATTAGTACATATTAATTGTTAAACAAAGTGCAGATATTCACAATGCATTTAGTTTGTCGATTTTTAATATTTAATCCCGATATTAAAACATTTCAATTTATAGTCTGTTATATTTATTTTAAATTATTTTTACTTTAGAAAATCATATTTGTAATATTTCACATAAATATAAAATTGATATTTAATTTGATTTTAAAATAATTTGCACATTTTTTTAAATTATTGTAATATTTTAAATGACGTTATTATGTCGATTTTAATCATTTTTATTTTACAATGAGTAATAATATTATTTAAATGATTTCGCAGTTATAAAATGATATATATTAATTAAAATTCAAAAATCCACACATCCTCAGACCGCAGAGTTCACTATCTTCGGAGTCTTCCGACGAATCGGAGAAGGCCTTTCAAGGTCACACGGAGTTCATTACGAGTTTCGGCGACGACGTCGCTCCGGTCGTAGAAGGCCCCGCCCCGTCCTCCTCGTCGTCGCGGCCTTACGATAACTCCAGACGTGAAGTCTCCCGCGAACACTCGAAATCTACGACCAGGGGTTCCCGGAATTCTCGCGGCCTCTTGGACCTCTGCGCTGGACCCGGAGTTCAGTCCAGTTCGGTAGAAAACCGTCGGCGGTCGGTAATTACGCTTTACGCAGAGGAAGTGGGCAATTCGCGGGTCACCTAGCGGCAGAGATTTCATTCCCAGTTTTTCATTCGTAGTTTCGCAGGCCGCAGTTTTAAAACCACACCGCAACGCACCTTTCCACACCGCGCCGCGTTAATCCCACACCACTCCGCCCGCTACGCTAACCATACCGTAGTTGCTTGTACGTCATTGAATACCGTCTCCACCCGTATTCTCGTGTATTGGTATTTGTAGCCCGAAACCCATGGTTCCGAGGCCTCAGCGAATCCGCCGGCGACGATCTCGTTCTCTCTTTAAACCTTTCCCCTTCCCTCTAGGCCAACGCGACCCTAACGACCTCCCCGTCGACGCCCCCCCCCCCCCCCCCCCATCCCCCCCTAACTCGTGACCCTACGTCGTGCAGTTCCGACTACGGAGCCGACCCCTCCGCCGGAGTAGCTCGACCCCGTCGTTACGCGCGGAGGTCAAATTCGGAGAGCGGCGATGCGTCCGCTTACTCCTCCGGAGACGAACCGCCCGTCCTGGGGTCGTCTAGGGGTTACCGCGGCGTCTCCAGGCGCTCGACTAGCGGCGACAATCGGAACTATCGCACGTTAGCCTGAACGACGTCATGTAGACGCGACGTGACATTTGTAGCGAATTACTATCCAACTCCCCGAGATTAGTTTACGACATTTCCAGCATTTCCTAAATTAGTCGACTTTAAAATTACTGATTGACAGATTCGCAAATTAACAGATTAATAAATTAAGAAAATAATAAATTAAAGATATTAATAAATTGATGTTATTATCCTCACTTTATTTCTTATCCTCTAATCTGACTAACTTCATACGACCAGTCGAACATCCGCCGAAGGGATGACCTCTAAAAGAAGGTCACCCGAGGTTAAGAGGTACCGCCGTCCCTCGTTGTCCTCTTCTGCCCCATCGGAGGAGAGCTCGGAAGAAGACGCGGATAAAAAGCGATCATACATCACAGAAAGGTCGCGACCCTTTTCGCGACGCCTATTATCGACCCACGACCTCGAAGGCCGTGGGTTGAAATTTCCTCATTTCTTTGTATTTCACGTATTACCCGTACTTTATTGTAGTCACTCTTGCGTATTCGGCACATCTTTTGTTTGTTAACGTTTAATGTTTATCCATAAAACAGAAATAACAAGAAAATTGATAAAATTCTAGCCGGAAGAAATAAAATAAATAAAAATGTTAGTGCGAGATTGAATCATTTTGTATCAAATTAATTATCTTTTATGATCATATTATACTTTTATTCATTTTGTTGTCAATAGATGACTTTAAGAGAGAAATTGGAACTTAAGATGGCATCGCAGTTAAATAAAACTCGTTGGTAACAATTTATATAATACACGAAATTCGCTCGCTGCGAAATAAAAACTGAATATTTTGATTAAATTTATATTATTTTTTAATTTGTGCTGAAGTGAATCTATTTAAATTGCAGGTAAACAGGATAAAAAAGAACAAAGAAAAAAAGAAGAAAAAGAGTATAACGATATGATTGTTTGTAAATTATAATAACTGCGTTATTCTGTTATATTATTTGTTCATTATTGAATTACTGTTTTCAGGATCGCGAATATGATTTAGAAAACTTAAACGATGAAATGTACAGAATTCAAAAGCAGAAAAAACACAGAAACAGATCAGTACGTAACTGAAATATCAATTAATCGTCGATTACGTTCCCATCGTCGTAAAAACATTAATGGATTCTCCAATCAACTTTTAGCCAACTACTTCGATGTCGGCATCTCCCGAACCCTCGAAGTACTCTCGCCGCCAGTCCTGTAGATCTAGATCTAGATCTAGGTCAAGGTCAAGATCAAGGTCGGTTGAACGCTACAAGAGGTCGCCATCTCGTGACCGACGGACTTACAGGTCGCAGCGGAGGTCAAGGTCTAGGTCAAGAAGATCGAGGTCAAGAGAAAGACCAAGATCCGATCGCAGATATGGAAGGTTGTTTATTTTCATTTAATTATTTGAAGTAATTTCTATTATCCTATTTGTAGAATTTAAAAAAGATAAATAATATTTTTTAACATTATTGAATGTAATTAAGAATTATTTTATTTCATTTTATTACTATATTTTATCCAATATATTATTAAAATTATTTAATTTAATTATTAATTAATTATTACTAAATCATATGCAAATATATTAATATTATTCATTTTACAGATCTTCAATTTCGTTGGTCGATTATTAAAATAATAATTGCGTTCCGTTATAATTTAATTTGAAAATAATAAAATGTATTCAATATATACTTCTACATTTATTAATACTGAAAGCTGTAGCTTATATCACGGAGTTCTTTGATTGACATATTTGGGGCGTTATAGATTTGGCACAGTTCATTCTCAAGCGTTCCATGTGATGTCTATGAACCCTCTTCCTTCTTTCTTCTTGCAACCAATATAACATTTCGGTTCGGTCCCACTTCATCTTGTCCATATAATCTCTTCCCTGGAGGATATAATATATTGAAATCACTAAATAATAGTTTTGATAAATGGATATGTTATTGCTGATATGTTACTGGTATTAACTCACTTGATATGTTACTGGTATTAACTGATCTGATATGTTACTGGTATTAACTCACCTGATATATTACTGGTATTAACTCAACTGATATGTTACTGGTATTAACTCACCTGATATGTTACTGGTATTAACTGACCTGATATGTTACTGGTATTAACTGACCTGATATGTTACAATATCTCCGAAATCATTTTTAATTTGTTTCCATAAATATTTGATATCGAAATCCAGTCTTTCGATTTTCTGTTACAAATTTTGTTGTTTTAATATAATTTCTATTTATTTCCTTAATGAATTAACGAGATATATATTTATTATCGAGTAATTTGACGAGACCACCGATATCCGTAGAAAGTTCACCTTGTACAGCAGACTTCTTTCCTTTGCCTCTTGAAGCCGTAGATTTGCGGAACCTTTTATTTTCTCAAAGAATCGCTTTGGGTGAGAGGCGACCGATTCAAATATCTCAAGTTTTGCGATCAATTCCTCTCGGGCAATTATTGGATCGCTAATCGTCTCCCAACACTCGATTGCCTGTTGGCGGGAATTGTAGAAATACACGCGAACACGCTCGGTACAAACAGCTGTTGCAACCATTGTACGTAGCTGTACTTAGCTGTACTTAGCTGTACTTAGCTGTACTTAGCTGTACTTAGCTGTACTTAGCTGTACTTAGCTGTACGTAGCTGTACTTAGCTGTACGTAGCTGTACTTAGCTGTACGTAGCTGTACTTAGCTGTACGTAGCTGTACTTAGATGTACGTTGCTGTACGTTGCTGTACTTAGCTGTACGTAGCTGTACTTAGCTGTACTTAGCTGTACTTAGCTGTACTTAGCTGTACTTAGCTGTACTTAGCTGTACTTAGCTGTACTTAGCTGTACTTAGCTGTACTTAGCTGTACGTAGTTGTACTTAGCTGTACTTAGCTGTACGTAGCTGTACTTAGCCGTACTTAGCTGTACTTAGCTGTACGTAGCTGTAACGTAGCTGTACGCAGGCGTTTAAGAGAAGATTAAATCTAAACAATTCGAATATAGTTTATAATCGATATCTTAAATTTGCGTAGAAGCGATACGAATAAACTTTCAATTGGTCTCCAGGAGTTGATAGAGGACTTGATAGAGGACTTGATAGAGGACTTGATAGAGGACTTGATAGAGGACTTGATAGAGGACTTGATAGAGGACTTGATAGAGGACTTGATAGAGGACTTGATAGAGGACTTGATAGAGGATTTGCTATGAGTCGACACCAACCGTGTCAAGTTTTTGATGGTTGCTCTCGACGCTGTATTTAATCGCCATGTCGAGTCGCTGGGTTTCCGGCGTCTTCAGCAGCGTCCAGATGCGTTCCAGACGCTCTTGACTGGTCAGTAGTGCCGAAGCCGTAGCCGCCGCCGCCCTCGAAGCCTCGCTGGTCGTCGTGCCGTAAGTCTTGCTCAAAGATCTGACGACGAGACTCGATGTTTACAGTTGTCGATGAAGGGAACAATAAATAGAGTTATTTAATAAATTTGTTATTTAAAGTGTTCTCTATTTCACTAAATAATAAGTAAATGTAGTAGAAAAAAAATGGTACATGAACGTATATCTAATTTTATCAATGAATCAGTATAACGATGCATATATTTAATCTACACTCTACATTTATATCTACTTCAAGTTAAATTCATTTAACGAAGTTAATAAAATTACAATTTTTATTTTTCTAAAATCGTGATATCGATAAAAAGTGTGTCGATAAAATTGCATCATCTATTTAACTGTAACTGTAACAATTAACAAAGTAAAACCTCAGTGGAAACTCGACTTTAGATTATTAACTAACTTTCTGTAGGCTAAACACACACGGCATTACAATACCTTATTATAACTGTTATAATAACCCAAATATTCCCGTGTTTTCGTAAATAAAACTCGGGAGAAACAAACCTCAAAGAACGCAATTCATTAGGCCCGGTCGCGGAGTCACCTAAACACATGTAATTAAACTGTGCTTCACCAGCCGGCGTCAAGCATTCACTCATCGTGCGAATCCTGAGGGATTTATCTACGCACTGACCGCTCACTAGATGTTCGGACGTAGTCTGGTTGTCATCTCCAGTCAAAGCCTCGGAGTCTGGGGGAGAAATATATTTAAATATCAAGCTATATTTGAATTACGACATAGAGATTGTAATGGAGGTATAGAGGAGGTGTAGAGGAGTTACACTTCGGTAAATTAACACTAACAATAATGCTTAAGTAAATTAATACTAACAATAACACTTAAGTATATTAACAGAAATAATTACAGTTATTTCAAACATATTATTTAAATATTCTTTAAAAAAACTAATGATTGTTTTATTATAAATCTATAAAAGATGATATTGTGATATTAACGCAGCTAACATCCAGGTCATTTCAGTTTTGCATCATATTTCTTTAATATTATTAATTTTGTAGATATATCAAATAATTTTAAATAACTAAAATTAAATTACACTGCTTATCCAGGTTATTATTCTTAAAAAGCGTAATTTAGTATACAAATAATAAAATAATAATAATAAAATAATTGGAACAAGTTTCAAAAAAAATGTTAAACAAATTTTGAAATAATAGATATTGTATTTTTTAATCAAATAATTTTACTAAGTAAACAAAGATAAAAATGATTTATCACACAAATGCGAATTAACAGCAAATATATAACAAATCACATACCTGGTAGTTGGGGAGCATTGGCTAGTCCATTCATTAGGATTGTGTTGGCGTTCCACATTCCTGGAATGTATTTCGTTTTTGTGGACCAGAGTTCGGAGAGTAGATTCTCTCGTTCACTATATATCGATTAATTATGATATATAGTTGATTCGTTGTAAAAGATCAAATATATTTGTAGGTATTGTGTAAGCATTGAGTTTTGTGATTAATAATCTGTAAACATTTGCTTCTTATGTTTCGAAGATATTTTTATGCTTGTCGAACTATCTCCAACTTCGTCAATGATTTCCTCGTCGAAAGTATGCAGAATCACACTCATAAAATCATTATCCTGTAGGAATAAACATTAGTTTAGAGTAATTTATTTAGAGTCACTCACTCCCCCATTTTCCCACTCACTCACTTAATCACACTAACACTTACTCACACTCACGTACTCACTCATTCACTCACTCACTCATTCACTCAATCACTCACTCACTCACAATCACTCACTCACAATCACTCACTCACTCACACACTCACTCACTCACTCACACCACCACCCATCACATATATTAAAATTGCAAATAAAGACATACCCATTAAGACTACTATAACTACTTTAGGTGTAATATTTGAATCTGACTTAACCTTCTACAAGCATATTTCATCAATAACTAAGCAATGTAACTATAAAATATTTAAAATAAAACAAATTAAACACCTTCTCAACCCTACATCACTCAAAATACTCACATCTGCCTACATTCTATCTAAACTTGACTACTGCAACACACTTTTAATTAATATAACTAAAATACAATAAAAACAACTTAACAAAATTATTAACCACACTTGCAGACTTATTTTCAAACTCCCTAAACGAACACACATCACATTATACAGAAAAAAACTTAAATTTCTAACCCTCAAACACAGATCTATGTACAAAACTCTAACAATAATACATACCGCACTGAAAACTGATATCCCTAAATATATGAGCGACTCAATTAAATTAAAACTTTAAAATAATCTAAAATCATCCAATAAAAAACTGCTTAAACAAGACATAACAAACAATGTTCCACAATTTTGGAATAAACTACCCATAACTGTTACCAATGAAAATATTACAAATACTTTTAAAAGCAAACTTCACAAATACTTACTTGACCTAGACTGATATAACCTGACACACCCTTATAATATTCCTACTGCTACTGAATTATCAAATTGACTTACACTCTACTTTTATCTAATACTATATATATTACTCAACTACAAATACGCCACTACTTATTTCTACAGCCTATATTACGTTACCACTTTTACTACTTACTTCTTACTAACCTCACTACTACTCTTCACCTCCCTTACAAGTACAATTATATCTGCCATATTTTCTCTACACACTATCCCCTATACATTTCTCCCATATTCACAATGTGCATTGCATACCTCCCTCACATGCATTTCCCTCTCACGCAATTTCCTTACACATATTACCACAATTATTACCTCGATTATTTATCTATTCTGAATAACGTATTATTTACTATATTAATTTTGTTATATTTCGTTAACTCACCTTCGAACAATGTAAAAATTAGATTTTCGTGAATACATATATACACACACACACACTCACTCACTCACACTCAATAACTAACTCACGCACTCACCTACTCACAATCACTCACTCACTCACTCACTCACTAACTCACTCATTCACTCATTCACTCACTCACTTACACTCACTCACATTCACTCACTCACTCACTCACCCACTCACTCACTCATTCACTCACTCACTCACTCACTCACTCACTCACTTTCACACTCTCACCTGGGATGAGACAAATCTCACATAGTCCTCCGACGTAGTATTAGTTTTCCACCACGTCAGCCATGAATTATAGGAACGTGCCATAACATCTCCCATCTCTTCGACGATATTACCGGCGGGGGGAACGTTGATTGTTTCCGCCAGGGGTCCCAATGACACAGCAACAGGTGTCTGAACAGGAATGCGAAGATATAGTAACAAATCATTTAGTATAAATGGAGTTCGGTAGTGCATACAGTGAAATTGTGTTGTTTTATAATCAAATATTCTTTTTTATAACAAATATACATTATTAGATAAATACAGCAATTTATTATAAATAGGAAATAAAAAAAAATATGAAACAATTATTAACTTTTATGATCAAATAATGATAAATTATTACAAATAATTAATTGAAATTATTCATAACCATGATTTATTATAATTTAATTTTAACTTATTATTTGTATTTATAATTATATTATATTGACAAAATATTTGGATTATAATAAAATAAACTTACTTTAGGCAATAATGATTTTCCTTTATCATCCTTGGGTGGTGCCAGTGGGCTAAATAATACAATGAAGTTATGTTTATAGAATAAATGTAATTATCGATGGATGATTTTATAAGATTTAATTTATATACGGTACACGATTCAGTATTTTCTAATTTTAAAGCAACTGCCAATATCTATTTGCAAACTTATTGGACCACTGCTCAAATCCAACTTGGATCCACGGCGGCTCCGAGCGCTGTACCAGCGACGAGTTGATTATGCGATCTTCGAGTTTCCGGGTCAGAGTCCACGACGAAAGCGCCGTCGAAATGTTGACGTTATCGGCGGCTTCGAGTACACTCTTGTCCTACGAAGACACGAGGCGGGGAGTTTGTTGATGCCGACGATAATGTTAATATTAGCCGAGTGGTCAGGACTACTCAGTCAGGACTACTCGAAACAGATGCACGTACGTCGCCGGATAACGTGAAACCTAGGGAACCCAATGCAACGCTGCCTAGCAAAGATTCTAGGATTTCACAGCGCAGTGGATTGGTTGCTACGCGGGAGTGAGGAGACCTCAATACTCGCGGGGTAACGTGAAACCTAGGGAACCCAATGCAACGCTGCCTAACAAAGATTCTAGGGTTTCACAGCTCAGCGCAGTGGACTGGTTGCTACACGGAAGTGAGGAGACCTCAATACTCGCCGAGTAACTCACATTCTCCATGACGAGGTGGCCTCGAGTTACCGTCTTCATGATTTCGGTGTAAACTTCGGAGATTTCGTCGCCGAGGAAGAGGCAAGAGTCCATGTACTTCACGGTGTCCGGGTCAATCTTGGTCGCGGTCGAGCAGGTTAGGGTTTTGTATCGAGTGGATTGATAAATTGGACGGGTAAAGATATTTCCATATAAACAAATATACTTCTTTAGATCTCAATTCGAGGTATTTAACATTTAAAACACTTTTTTAGCTTCATATGTTACATACCTCATTTAGTAAGTCATTGTAAACTGGAAGGTGAGGTTTCAGTGTAATTTCGGATATAACTTTTCTCTCCGAAAGTCTAACATCTCCCAATCTTATAATGACCTGCGATGAAAGGTTTATACGATACGCATATATTCGATAATTTCTGTATTAATAAAACAAGTAATCGAACATCGTCAGACATTTTCTTAGTAGCAATCGTCGGTTGAGGGTGTATCGGTTTCTTTATCGTGATCCTGTTGAACAGTAAAAACATTTAAATTATTATCGTTGGCGTTCATAAATGCGTATACGAACTGTTCGCTGTGTTCGTTTTCTATTTCGTGATCCTTGAGGATTTCGAGTTTCTTTTTGATTGTTTGAGCTCCCGATTCGTTCCTTCGATGCCGGTCGATCGACTTGCAAATGGGGAAAATTGTAAATGCGATTTTATATTTTCAATAATTGCAAAAAAAAAACTTTTAAATCTTTTCTTTCATCTATTCTTTCTTAATTCCAATTGTTGTCCAAGTTTTCAAGTTCCAAATATATTACGAACGCTTTTAGGATAAAAACACAATACTAAAACTAAAAACTCTATTGTTGTACATATTAATCGGAATCAATAACAAATTAAGAGTGGATATTTAGTATAAGAACGGACATATAAGTCAAATAAAAGATGCAATAGTTACTTTCAATAGTTACTTTCAATAGTTACTTTCAATAGTTACTTTCAATAGTTACTTTCAATAGTTACTTTCAATAGTTACTTTCAATAGTTATTTTCAGTAGTTACTTTCAATAGTTACTTTCAATAGTTACTTCCAATAGTTACTTCCAATAGTTACTTTCAATAGTTACTTTCAGTAGTTACTATCAATATTTACTATCAATAGTTACTTTCAATAGTTACTTTCAATAGTTACCTGAAGTAAAGGAGGCAGGTCGTCGTCGTCGTCCCGGATTTTATCATCCGCCGCGCTCCTCACCAGGGACTCGATGTCGGTAATCATGTGACGTCTACGTAGGCGGGCCATGCGGTCGCCGTAGGGTTGGCCACGCCTCCCCTCGCGAGACTCCTCCCCCAGTGTTGGGAACGTCGCCTTCTCGTGGTACTCCTGCCGGGATCAGATTCGTACACCGGAGAGGCGATTGCTTGAAACTCGAGACGTCGAGCGACTTTAAACAATAGATAACGACGAGAGAAATTCTAGATGTTCTAAACATTCAAAGATCGTGCATTTGAAAAGACGATAAAAACTATTTGAATTCAAATGTCATTCGGGTGAATAGTAAGCAGAAGATAGTTGAATGTAAATGTAAAGAAATTCGAGTTTTTACAAACTTACTCAATAATTACATCGTCGTGGTTCATCGTGAAATGATTTCAAAAATTGTTGATAAAGTATTAATGAGATTTTTAAGTAAACGGTAACGGAGTAATATTGAGGGTAATATAAGTAATTACGTAGTCACTTGTAATTTATTTCGTAGTTCTATTGTAATTAAGGTATTAAGCTCTAGGCACCAGATACTCACCTTGATACCGCTGGGTTCAACGGAAGTATAATTACGAGGCAAGGAATGCGAACGCTGATCCAGGTTCGAACGTTTAATTCCTATCTCCGACAGCAAATCCTCTTCCACGTGCATATTACCAACGGAAGGACATTTCTGAGGAGATGTGAAAAGTTTGCAATTATCTAAATATAAATATTCGCATTTTTATTGGATTTAGCTTTAATACTAGAACAGCTTATATACTTTTACTATTACTAGCTTATATACTAGAACAGTTATTTAGTTAAACAAATTCATTATTATATAATATAATTACTTACAAATGAATTTACTTATATTATATGAATATATATTATTTATTGTTATATTATTGTTATTGTTATATTATTTATTGTTATATGAGATCAAATTGACAATATCATTTTTAATTTTCAATTTCTATCTTTTTATAAAATTATAAAATTATAAAAATAACCCATTAAATATATTATTGAAAATCAGTGGTTTATTTACAAAAATACAACGCAATTTGTGGAATTAAAATGACCTTGAGTAAGATTTTATCTCGTATCAATGCCGATGACTGTCTTCGTCTCCGGATGTATGTCTTCACTTTATTGATCTGTTCTTCGGTGTCAACTGCGTGGAAGGTTAAAGGTGCGGACAAAACAATAGACTAAGATATGGGGTTCGTTCTCATTAGTCCTATAACAATACCTTTATTGTGTTGAGTTAGAGAATTTACGTAATTTAAGTGTTCCACAATTTCTAGCAACTTCTCACTGTCTAAATCTGGCATTTGGTCCTCCATCTGAGAAAGAGAGGCGAGTTGAAAGTTGGATAAATCAAGGTAGGTTAATTAGTATTATGGTAAACACTATTTGATTTCATTATACATGTTAGGTTCGTAGTTAGAATCTCAATAAATGTACATAATCTACGTTATATTGTCGGGTATTGATTATAAAAAATAATCATGAGATAAGAGTAAAAGATCACATAGAGCTTTTGTGTTTAGAATATATCCGTCTAAATATATCTATATCTTTATCAAAATATATTGCTACAATTTTGTGAAGGTGGAGCATAATTATAATAGAATGTATACATTAAAGATCTATAAAGATATCTGCAAAGGAAGAATAAAGACTGCAAATAAACCTAACAAAGATCATTATTTATTTCCTGTCTTTGTACAAACCAAAAGCAGTTCATCTTCAAGTGAGAAGCAATATTTTCTAGAAGACATTTTGCTTAATGTTCCCAGATCAAACTGAAATCAATGCTTATGTAATCGTAAACTATTATTTATACGACGCCATTTCAAACAATGGATCCACAATAGATCACTTATTTCATATCAAAAGTAAACTATTTAATAAACGACAATTTCATAATTATTGTAATTTTTACTCCAGGTATTTTAAAAAGGTAAAAAAACAAAATTTCAAAGGATGTTTACGTACGGCGTGATCGTCTAGCGATGAACTCGTCATAGACATTCTATTCGACCATTGTCTTTGTTCACTCCTGGACACCGAAGTCGGCCATTTTGTTTCGTGGTTACTCGGCTCCGTCGGAATCGCTATTTCTGCGTTGATTCCTCGCAGGACGTATCTTTTCACCACGTTCACGTTGACTCTGAAATAGGCGAACACGACGATATGCGGAATATCAGCTTTTATGACGGAACACAACAACTATAACAATACTCTTCTGTCGTAATCGACTAGGGTGGTAATTCAATGAAATTAGCAGTCGTATTGATGAAGTACATGTAATTGATATGATCTCTAAGTACTATCTATACAAACAATCGACTCGTATCCGTGGCTAAATTTGCCTTCAATCTGCTCATATTTGCCTCGATGCTAAATGTTTCGTATTTATCGAGTTCTGATAAAAATGGAAGAAATTACGTGAATATCAAACAAATCGTTAGAAAATTCAAAAACTAATATTGATGATTAAGTTTTCTTTAAAATTAATATGAAAAATGTCATTGAATCAAAATGTGGATAAACAATTAATGAGTATTAATGATCATATCCGATTATTAAGATTATTAAATTATAAAAAATAGAAAGATTATAAACAAACGTTAAATATAAATTATAGACTCACTAAATTCAATTCAATTGAAAATTTATAATTTTGCATTAAACGACATAATTTTCCGACATTATTTGAATAGGACAAATAACGAAGCCGAACTCGAGGACTTCGCTGCGCCTTCGAACCGTGCATCTTGGTCAGGTAGTCGATGAAGAGGTGTTCGCAGACCGTGACCAGGTGAACGGTGACCCGCCTCATCATTTCGCGATTTCGGGCGGCGTCGAGCAGAGGATGGGGTACCGAGCCGTGTAGGTCCGACCAAATGCAGTTCACCTCGCCCATGATGATGTCGGCCTGCGAACGAACTCGGGTTAGTGTGGGGACGAGGTCTCGATGTTATTTCGAAGTCGTTCGCCGGCGAGGAGAACAATTTCACAGCATCGAAACTCATCTAAACGAATTGTCAGCCTCGCTATGAGATTTTACCTTATTTTCCGTTGTTTTAATAATAAATAATATTCTATTGCAGATAATCGTGGATTTCATTCTAAAATGTATACAAATTTTAATTTCTGCATACCATTTCCTGTTGTTCTTTTTCACTCGGATATTCCGGATCTAAGATTGGAATAATACGACGGCGAATGTAAGCTGTGAGTTTTTTAAAAGTCTTTGGGCAAGACTTGATTTCATCCTATAATAAAGAAATATAATATAAATAGAATAATATGTAATTCAATAGTTATTAATGCCTAGTTAATTACTTAGTTCATTATTTAGTTAATTTTTTAGTTAATTACTTAGTTAAACTAATGGGAACATAAATATATTAGAGAAGATTAATTATTAATTTTTTTTTCAATATAAAATACCTTGATCGGTGTAACTGGTCTCTTTGGTTCATGTTTCTTACTTTTTTTAGCTTTACAAAATTTATGAAATATTTTTTAAAATATTTAATTTGATAAATGAATCATATAAATATCCATATTTACTAATATAATATTTTTCATAACATTTAGATTTCAATTTCAAGTTGAAATATCTTTGCGATAATATATTAATTAAATGGTTTGTTATTTATTATAATAAATACACACAATATATACATATAACTACAATTAAATGTACATACAATATGTATATAAACAAATAATAATGTATATATTATGATAAATCACACACCCATTTCAAATTAATCATATATTATCACAGAGATATTTTTAAATATGAAAGTTGAATTTAAACTATTTATATAATAATAATGTATATCAATTCAGAATAAAATTTTGAAATATTATGAATATTTTAATATTAAGATATTTATTCAAATTATGTTTTAAAAACATAGTATATCACAAAATGAAATATGTATATATTGTTTCAAAAATTCAATATTATAATTATTATTATTAGATAACTATTAATAACAATATAACTAACAATCTGGGTGAGTTGCAGGTGCGCTCAAATGCAATGCCTGAATATTTAATTCAGTTTCAACCTATATTAATATAGTTTGAATGAGATTAAAATATATCGATACGTATTTAGAGTAAGATAATTATTTAATTAATAATCCGTTGAATAATATTACCACGTCAAAATCAAGAATATTAAATGGATATAAATCCTTAGCATCTCTTTCTGAATTTCCATAGTGACTTGGTTTCAGACGATTTAATTCGGTTTTTAATCTACTTTTACTTGAAGAAATACTCATAATAATCTAGTGCATAAAGAATATAATATTTAATAATATAGCAATCAAAGTCATAACTAATAAATGTATTTAATTTTTATACAAAATCTTAAATAATGTTTACATTGTTGATAAGCATAGCATAATCATAGATTTAAATCATTAACAATACGATACATAGTTCCAATATTAGATTATATATTTAGCATATTTAAAAAATATTACATACAATTTGATTAAATTACGTATTAATCAAATGATTTCTAATTAACTCTTCTAATTATAAATATTTATATATATACATAATAATAATTATAAGAAAGATTTAGTTATATTATATTAGAGTTAATCTTTAAATTCAGAAATTAGTCACTAATATATATATATATATATATATATATATATATATATATATATATATTAAAAAATATTAAAAAATAATATTAATAAGATAAAACGTAAACTTTATAAAATCTATAAATAAATAATAATGATATCCGTTAAACGATTTCGATCATACTCAGCTAAATATAGATTTACTCAAATTAATTTAAATTTATAATTTTCACATCATTCATATCGATGTCATATATTATTCATGTATCTTATTTACTCCCAATTATTTTATAAGTTTGGAATCACTTAAACAATCTTTTGAAATCAACCTAATATATATATATATATATATATATATATAAATTTTTTAAGGATAAAGATAATTTAATTTGATGAAAATAAAATAAATATTAATTTTAAAATAATCTCTTGGCAGACCATTGAAAATTATATAATACTAATTAAATTTCATATATAATTACTAAAATTAAATACCATTCTTTAAAAATTCCCTCCATCATGAATTATATAGTGTGAGCCATTGTTTAGAAATGTCTGTCTGGGATTATCTAGAACAATATCACCAAGTAAGACATATTAATTGACTCGCTTCTTTATCTCCATTTAGAATCCCTATGTTAGACAATACGAACAGTATCTTATAAAGCGTATTAAGTTAAAAATAGATATAACTGACCATCGTAATGTCTTAAGTAGAGTCATTTATGCGTAAAGATTCCTTTCTAGAACTATAAAACTATTGTTCGAAAATACGTATACGTTATTATATATGCATCTACAAGCCAGATAACATATAACCCAGTACACAATTCTGATAAAGTAAGATTGCTATTTTATCTATAACATCTTAATGAATAATATCGTTACATTATTATATATATATATATAATTCACCTTGATATTAAAGATAATGTAATACCGCATATTATTAAATATATATGTATTGTAATAATGATATCATTTAATATATTATATATATACACTATATAAACATATTCAAGACTAATATAATTATTTTATACATATGCAGAATAATAAATATT
The DNA here is from genome assembly GCA_964035775.1 of Osedax frankpressi. NCBI lineage: Eukaryota > Metazoa > Annelida > Polychaeta > Sabellida > Siboglinidae > Osedax > Osedax frankpressi. The sequence continues at coordinate 39,412,555 of OZ038314.1, read as the reverse complement.
ATGTTATAATATGTTATGTAATAGCAAGGTACGGAATATTATTTACGAGATATTAACTATTTGTAATTACATAATTATATATTAATAATATTAATTATATTATATTTACAATAACTACGTAATTTTATTAATTCTTTTGTAATAACTATATATATATATATATATATATATATATATATATAATATAGTTCATGATTATTTTATAGGTTCAATAATAAATACGTATTTGTTATTTATTAAAAACTAAACCATTAACCAAATAATCAAACATAAATAACTAATGATCCATATTACAATAAATCTTATTAATCTGCTGTAATATAACTTACAGAGATAAATAAAATCTTGATCTTGTACAATCATGTTATCACACACGTATATGCACGAATAAACACACATATACACACAAAGGGACACACCCGCACACATACACATACACACACCCAAATGTATACATACATATACATATACATACCCAAATATATACATACATATACATACTCACATACTCACACACGCATACTCACAGACATCACACATACATATATACATATATACATACACATACACACATATACACACACCCAAATATATACATACATATACATATACATAAACAAAAGCACACACTCACACACATACTCACACACGCATACTCACAGACACATCACACATACATACACACATACTCACACACACTCACACACACACTCACACACACTCACACACACACACACACACTCACACACACTCACACACACTCACACACACACAGTAAACCATAATGTCATACCAATGTGAGAGGCGAGTTACAGAATTCCAGGAAAAGATCCTAAGAAATAACTTCTTGATTGACCACTATTGTAGTATGACGAACATGCAAAGACTAGTGCATACATTGAACCTGTCGCAGTCCGAGATAGCAGTTAGTAATGCGAGTATATAGTACATATTTGTGTATAGTTACGATGTAACAATAGATATACATTATAAAGTCATAATAGACTGCATAATATATTGTTATATCAATGATTTTATACATTTATTTAATAATGATAAATACCTAATTTTAGCTAAATCAATATGAATTGTATGATTATTATACTCAATATGCTGTTATATAATATAGATATAGTTAGTTAGAATATGTTACATATTTAAAACATCATATTCAATTTTAATTAATATATTATATTAATGTAATTATTACAAGGGTGGTTGAAATAATCTGACTTCAAATGAATGAATTATTACCATATAAGTATATATATATATATAGATATATATAGATACATATATATATATAATATATATATACCCTAATAGTATTATACAAATAGTATTAGATTGTTTCATCTGTATTGTAACATTTAAATGTTTATAATAATATAAACAAGAGAAAATAAAAATATTAAAAGTCCATATTTAATATATAGATAACCTGTGTACAATGTACAATGTACACCGTACATTGTACACTGTACAATGTACACTGTACATTGTACACTGTATATTGTACAGTGTACAATGTACATGTCTGATTTCTCAATTCAATTAACTCTATAATACGTATATTATTTGTTATACATAGTTAATATTATATTGATAATGTATACTGTACACTGGACTGTGTTGAGTATACACGGTACATATACAGTATCTAGTTAAAAAAACAGTCTCACCGAGTAAATCAATATTACTCAACGTACTATGTGGTACTTAGATCTGGTACCGGAATGCCAGACGACGTGCAAACCGGAAGCTTAAGAAGGAGTCGTCCTTGAAGCATCGGAAACGCGACGATTTCGCTACAGATATAACGGACTCCTTGAATGCACCAGTTGGGGATTGTAGCATTTACGACGACGTTGATTTGGAGTGGTTGGCGGCTACCCTGGAGGATTCGTTGAAGCGTGACTTTCCTGCTACGAATTCTACCGCGGCCAACACTCAGCCAGAAGAACATCCAGGGCCCGACCGGCAGTACCCCTCGCGGAGACTATATGTACCCATGCAAGTAACCGCCACCTGGAATATTCCAGCGTACATGCAACCGTATCTGAGTTACTCAGCCCCACACGGACCCTATTAACAGAATAAAGGAGCTCTATATATGTTATATTTACCGAATATCCTATTTAATATTATATAACTGATCTCTCATTTTTTAACCTTTAAATGCATGATATTTTATATTTGTCGTATCAATAAATAGGATAACAAATGTTTACTAATTATGTAATAATTTATATGGTTATTCAATATATATATATAGTTAGTAACTATAGTTAAAATTATTATACATTATATGCAAATACAACCCTAGCTCTTTAATTAACTCAGATATATTATGTCAGTTATAGTTTAGGAATATGTATGGATACTTATATTCACCGAAGCGAATGTCCAGCAGGTTACGCAATAGTAGGACGAAATATATGATTAAGTTATATAACCGTACTTACTAAATATTGATCTTAAAATTAAAATTTATGTAATTATAATACATCACTAAATACATCACTAAATACATCACTAAATACGTCACTAAATACGTCACTAAATACGTCACTAAATACGTCACTAAATACGTCACTAAATACGTCACTAAATACGTCACTAAATACGTCACTAAATACGTCACTAAATACGTCACTAAATACGTCACTAAATACGTCACTAAATACGTCACTAAATACGTCACTAAATACGTCACTAAATACGTCACTAAATACGTCACTAAATACGTCACTAAATACGTCACTAAATACGTCACTAAATACATCACTAAATACATCACTAAATACATCACTAAATACGTCACTAAATACGTCACTAAATACGTCACTAAATACATCACTAAATACATCACTAAATACATCGCTAAATACATCACTAAATACATCGCTAAATACATCGCTAAATACATCGCTAAATACATCGCTAAATACATCGCTAAATACATCGCTAAATACATCGCTAAATACATCGCTAAATACATCACTAAATACATCACTAAATACATCACTAAATACATCACTAAATACATCACTAAATACATCACTAAATACATCACTAAATACATCACTAAATACATCACTAAATACATCACTAAATACATCACTAAATACATCACTAAATACATCACTAAATACATCACTAAATACATCACTAAATACATCACTAAATACATCACTAAATACATCACTAAATACATCACTAAATACATCACTAAATACATCACTAAATACATCACTAAATACATCACTAAATACATCACTAAATACATCACTAAATACATCACTAAATACATCACTAAATACATCACTAAATACATCACTAAATACATCACTAAATACATCACTAAATACATCACTAAATACATCACTAAATACATCACTAAATACATCACTAAATACATCACTAAATACATCACTAAATACATTACTAAATACATTACTAAATACATTACTAAATACATCACTAAATACATTACTAAATACATTACTAAATACATTACTAAATACATTACTAAATACATTACTAAATACATTACTAAATACATTACTAAATACATTACTAAATATATTACTAAATACATTACTAAATACATTACTAAATATATTACTAAATACATTACTAAATACATTACTAAATACATTACTAAATACATTACTAAATACATTACTAAATACATTACTAAATACATTACTAAATACATTACTAAATACATTACTAAATACATTACTAAATACATTACTAAATACATTACTAAATACATTACTAAATACATTACTAAATACATTACTAAATACATTACTAAATACATTACTAAATACATCACTAAATACATCACTAAATACATCACTAAATACATCACTAAATACATCACTAAATACATCACTAAATACATCACTAAATACATCACTAAATACATCACTAAATACATCACTAAATACATCACTAAATACATCACTAAATACATCACTAAATACATCACTAAATACATCACTAAATACATTACTAAATACATTACTAAATACATTACTAAATACATTACTAAATACATTACTAAATACATTACTAAATACATTACTAAATACATTACTAAATACATTACTAAATACATTACTAAATACATTACTAAATACATTACTAAATACATCACTAAATACATCACTAAATACATCACTAAATACATCACTAAATACATCACTAAATACATCACTAAATACATCACTAAATACATCACTAAATACATCACTAAATACATCACTAAATACATCACTAAATACATCACTAAATACATCACTAAATACATTACTAAATACATTACTAAATACATTACTAAATACATTACTAAATACATTACTAAATACATTACTAAATACATTACTAAATACATTACTAAATACATTACTAAATACATTACTAAATACATTACTAAATACATTACTAAATACATTACTAAATACATTACTAAATACATTACTAAATACATTACTAAATACATTACTAAATACATTACTAAATACATTACTAAATACATTACTAAATATATTACTAAATACATTACTAAATACATTACTAAATACATTACTAAATACATTACTAAATACATTACTAAATACATTACTAAATACATTACTAAATACATTACTAAATACATTACTAAATACATTACTAAATACATTACTAAATACATTACTAAATACATTACTAAATACATTACTAAATACATTACTAAATACATTACTAAATACATTACTAAATACATTACTAAATACATTACTAAATACATTACTAAATACATCACTAAATACATCACTAAATACATCACTAAATACATCACTAAATACATCACTAAATACATCACTAAATACATCACTAAATACATCACTAAATACATCACTAAATACATCACTAAATACATCACTAAATACATTACTAAATACATCACTAAATACATTACTAAATACATTACTAAATACATTACTAAATACATTACTAAATACATTACTAAATACATTACTAAATACATTACTAAATACATTACTAAATACATTACTAAATACATTACTAAATACATTACTAAATACATTACTAAATACATTACTAAATATATTACTAAATACATTACTAAATACATTACTAAATACATTACTAAATACATTACTAAATACATCACTAAATACATTACTAAATACATTATGAATTACTTTATATGAGGTGGAACAAAGGTTGTGAAGGAACTATGAATAGACTTTACAAACACACCCGTTCTAGGAATAACAATTGTATGACATTTTCAACATATGTCATTATTGTGGCATCATCTGAATCTTAGTTTTAATGCTTGGAAATGTTCTATGATTAAATATTCTGGATAACCAGAAATTAATTATGATATGAAATCGATACTAGAAAACAGTCGAAAACTCAGTGTATTATTAATTATGTTCTCATTGTTTATCAGTTCAGACTGTATTATATAACCAAGCGGTTACGATAATGTATTTAATTACATTAACTATACGTTACATACCATGTATAATAAATATAATTCTAATTAAATTATTAAATTATTAAATAATACGGTAATAATTTTCGAACGTTAAGTATATATTGCAAAGTATACTTCTTAAGTTTGTAAATAATTGATAAATCCACATTATGCAATATGTTATGATTATTGAAATTCTTCGTATATTTACTAATTATATTTTGTAGTTATAGATCAGTGCATAAAGATGATTAAAAATAATGATTTTATTTACGTCTATATCTTTGTAAGTCATTCTGACAAGTGGTATTATCAGATATATTTAAACAATTCGCTTCTAAAAGCAAATAGTTACAAAGGCGAATAATGATAAATAATTGAATGCAGATATTAGGTATGGAAAATGGATAAAAATAATATAAAACGTGTTTTAAATAGATTTCGCCATTTTATCAAGTTCAGTTTAATAATAGAAATAATATGGTTTAATAAGATTAGTTTAACTATGGAAAAAAAGAAGAAAAATAAGGATATATATATATATATAAGATATTTTGAAGATATGAATATAGTTATCATAAGTAATATATTCATTTTGATAATAGAGAGTTTTAAATAAAAATAAAATAATAAACTTATATATTGATTATAGCTCGTATGGAAATACGAGCTATAATCAATTAATAATATGATTTAATAACATTATTAATATTAAATATACTATATATATTTTAAATTCTTATTGCCTAAAATAATGTATCGAAATGTAGTTAATTATTATCATAAAAGAAAGTTTCAGTTGACATCATACAATATATATACGAAAATGACAATAAAGAAACGCACGCCATATTTTTGGGGGAACGACGCCCGCAATATATTCATAAACTCTGCTATAGAGAATCGACACCATAATACATCTCATCATAAATACTAGATACACTAATACTTTAGAATATCTTAGCTAAAGACCAATATGTTAGTTTAGCTAGTTAGTTTAGTATATCCAGGGGAACATATTTAAGGTATGCATGACACGTCGAGAGGGATAATAAACCACTAATACTATGTTTCATATCTTATAATCACCATATGATTTATTATATAACGCAAATATGTAAATTGCGATGGTGTATGCGTTCAGTAAACATGTGTTTATATTAGGGGATTTAAGTGATATTTATGATCGTTCATAACTATACCGGCTATTGTTATTATTACATTATATAATACAGATAGGATAATTAACATGCTTTTATGAATATCGATATTTAAATATATTCGCATTCCAAATATAATATATTTTGATATAATATGTAAATAAGTGTATATAATTATAGAATATATATATATATATATATATATATGTATATATATATATATATATATATACATATATATATATATACTATGATATATATATATATATATATATATATATATATACATATATATATATACTATGATATATATATATATATATATATATATAAATATATATATATATATATATATATATATATATACTATGATATATTGAATGTAGGTTACATTTGTATACATGTACTATTTGCTTAGCTAATACACGGAGTTGGTAATATATTATATACCGTATAATTAAATATATTGAAATATTATAATTTTATATGTTTAAAACAATTATTTATGTATACCGATATAAACAGAATAATTTATATACCCAGCAAGATTTTACAAAACTATTAAATCATCCTGTTTAATGGAATGTTTAATGTGTGTACCAAAGGATTTTACTAAACTAGTATAGCATTGTTTACTGATAAGTAACCCATCAATAAATGTACGATGTTATGTAAGATCTTTGAATTTATCCTCAAATAAAAAAATGAAATTTCCCAGATTATTTAACAAACCCAACAAACCAGAGATCAAGTTATCATCCAGGTTATTTTAGTGTCTTTGTTATGTAATAAAAAAATAAAATATGTTTTAATTGCATTTAAATTATATTATGTATATTATTCATCTAAATTCACTTTATAAGATTGTATAATTATTACGTCATCTGGTTACTAGGGATGATTAAGATATTATATAATCTTATAAAGTTATATAATCTTATAATTAAAATAAACAATATATTAGATGCAAATAAACGATATTTTCACTTTTATAATATAAAAAAAAAAGTAAAATGTCTGAAATAGTTTCCTGGGTTAGATTAATATCGATATCACATTTTATGAAGTGACTAATATACTATAAAATATAATATATAGAAATATATAATATATATATATATATATATATATATATATATATATATATATATTATATAGAAATATATATTATATATATACTATATAGTACATATAAGTGTACATAGTCGAGCTATTATATTGTAATTCATGTTATTCTTATTGATCCATGTATTATTAACATTATATACGATTATGCGAATAGAAATGATACTCTACTCAGGGAATATATACATATCAAATAGAGCATATTATATTGAGTATATATTATAATATTGAGCATATAACATGGTCGCTGTCCAATGGTCACTGTCCATGTTATATGTACGACTGTCGCAACTCTGGCAGAGAAACATAATACTATTATGTTCTATATCCTGTTTCTAAAACACCATCGGTACATTGTACACTATAATGTGTTTATTATTCACCGTACAATATATACAATATACTATAATGTATATATTGTACACTTTATACGGTACACCGTACACTGTACACTGTACACTGTACAATGTACATTGTAAACTGTACATTGTACAGTAATTCAATCCTATATCTAAATAGCATTATTATCACCTACATTATATTATATATATTTTATAATTAATACATAATAACTACATACTAAGTACATACCAACTACATACTAACTCCATATTAACTACATACTAACTACATAATAACTACATACTAACTACATACTAACTACATACTAACTACATACTAACTACATACTAACTACATACCAACTACATACTCACTACATACCAACTACATACTAACTACATACTAACTACGTACCAACTACGTACTAACTACATACTAACTACATACTAACTACATACTAACTACATACTAACTACATAATAACTATATGCTAACTACATACCAACTACATACTAACTACATACTAACTACATACTAACTACATACTAACTACATACTAACTACATACTAACTACATACTAACTACATAATAACTACATGCTAACTACATACTAACTACATACTAACTACATACTAACTACATACTAACTACATACTAATTACATACTAACTACATACTAACTACATACTAACTACATACTAACTACATACTGAATACATACTAACTATATACTAACTACGTACTAACTACATACTAACTACATACTAACTACATACTAACTACATACTAACTACACACTAACTACATACTAACTACATACCAACTACATTCTAACTACATACTAACACATACTAACTATATACTAACTACATACTAACTACATACTGACTACATACTAACTACATACTGACTACATACTAACTACATACTAACTACGTACTAACTACGTACTAACTACATACTAACTACATACTAACTACATACTGACTACATACTAACTACATACTGACTACATACTAACTACATAATTACTGCATAATTACTACATAGTAACTACATTCTAACTACATACTAACTACATACTGACTACATACTAACTACATACTAACTACGTACTAACTACATAATTACTGCATAATTACTACATACTAACTACATACTAACTACATACCAACTACATTCTAACTACATACTAACTACATACTAACTACGTACTAACTACATAATTACTACATACTAACTACATACTAACTACATACTAACTACATACTAACTACATACTAACTATATACTAACTACATACTGACTACATACTAACTACATACTAACTACGTACTAACTACATAATTACTGCATAATTACTACATACTAACTACATACTAACTACATACTAACTACATACTAACTATATACTAACTACATACTGATTACATACTAACTACATAATAACTACGTACTAACTACATAATTACTGCATAATTACTACATACTAACTACATACTAACTACATACTGACTACATACTAACTATATACTAACTACATAATAACTACATACTAACTACATACTAACTACGTACTAACTACATAATTACTGCATAATTACTGCATAATTACTACATTCTAACTACATACTAACTACATACTGACTACATACTAACTACATACTAACTACGTACTAACTACATAATTACTGCATAATTACTACATAGTAACTACATTCTAACTACATACTAACTACATACTGACTACATACTAACTACATACTAACTACGTACTAACTACATAATTACTGCATAATTACTACATACTAACTACATACTAACTACATACCAACTACATTCTAACTACATACTGACTACATACTAACTGCATACTAACTACATACTAACTACATAATTACTGCATAATTACTACAAACTAACTACATACTAACTACATACTGACTACATACTAAATACATACTAACTACATACTAACTACATACTAACTACATACTAACTACATACTAACTACATACTAACTACACACTAACTATATACTAACTACATACTAACTACATACTAACTACATACTAACTACATACTAACTACATACTAACTACATACTAACTACATACTAACTACATACTAACTACATAATAACTATATGCTAACTACATACCAACTACATACTAACTACATACTAACTACATACTAACTACATACTAACTACATACTAACTACATACTAACTACATACTAACTACATAATAACTACATGCTAACTACATACTAACTACATATGTACTAACTACATATGTAGTTAGTATGTAGTTAGTATGTAGTTAGCATGTAGTTATTATGTAGTTAGTATGTAGTTAGTATGTAGTTAGTATGTAGTTAGTATGTAGTTAGTATGTAGTTAGTATGTAGTTAGTATGTAGTTGGTATGTAGTTAGCATATAGTTATTATGTAGTTAGTATGTAGTTAGTATGTAGTTAGTATGTAGTTAGTATGTAGTTAGTACGTAGTTGGTACGTAGTTAGTATGTAGTTAGTATGTAGTTGGTATGTAGTGAGTATGTAGTTGGTATGTAGATATACTAACTACATAATAACTACATACTAACTACATACTAACTACGTACTAACTACATAATTACTGCATAATTACTGCATAATTACTACATTCTAACTACATACTAACTACATACTGACTACATACTAACTACATACTAACTACGTACTAACTACATAATTACTGCATAATTACTACATAGTAACTACATTCTAACTACATACTAACTACATACTGACTACATACTAACTACATACTAACTACGTACTAACTACATAATTACTGCATAATTACTACATACTAACTACATACTAACTACATACCAACTACATTCTAACTACATACTGACTACATACTAACTGCATACTAACTACATACTAACTACATAATTACTGCATAATTACTACAAACTAACTACATACTAACTACATACTGACTACATACTAAATACATACTAACTACATACTAACTACATACTAACTACATACTAACTACATACTAACTACATACTAACTACACACTAACTATATACTAACTACATACTAACTACATACTAACTACATACTAACTACATACTAACTACATAATAACTATATGCTAACTACATACCAACTACATACTAACTACATACTAACTACATACTAACTACATACTAACTACATACTAACTACATACTAACTACATACTAACTACATAATAACTACATGCTAACTACATACTAACTACATACTAACTACATACTAACTACATACTAACTACATACTAATTACTTACTAACTACATACTAACTACATACTAACTACATACTAACTACATACTGAATACATACTAACTATATACTAACTACGTACTAACTACATAATTACTACATACTTACTATATACTAACTACATACTAACTACATACTAACTACATACTAACTACATACCAACTACATTCTAACTACATATTAACACATACTAACTATATACTAACTACATACTAACTACATACTGACTACATACTAACTACATACTGACTACATACTAACTACATACTAACTACGTACTAACTACGTACTAACTACATACTAACTACATACTAACTACATACTGACTACATACTAACTACATACTGACTACATACTAACTACATACTAACTACGTACTAACTACATAATTACTGCATAATTACTACATACTAACTACATACTAACTACATACCAACTACATACTAACTACATACTAACTACATACTGACTATATACTAACTACATACTGACTACGTACTAACTACATAATTACTGCATAATTACTACATACTAACTACATACTAACTACGTACTAACTACATAATTACTACATACTAACTACATACTAACTACATACTAACTACATACTAACTACATACTAACTATATACTAACTACATACTGACTACATACTAACTACATACTAACTACGTACTAACTACATAATTACTGCATAATTACTACATACTAACTACATACTAACTACATACTGACTACATACTAACTATATACTAACTACATAATAACTACATACTAACTACATACTAACTACGTACTAACTACATAATTACTGCATAATTACTGCATAATTACTACATTCTAACTACATACTAACTACATACTGACTACATACTAACTACATACTAACTACGTACTAACTACATAATTACTGCATAATTACTACATAGTAACTACATTCTAACTACATACTAACTACATACTGACTACATACTAACTACATACTAACTACGTACTAACTACATAATTACTGCATAATTACTACATACTAACTACATACTAACTACATACCAACTACATTCTAACTACATACTGACTACATACTAACTGCATACTAACTACATACTAACTACATACTAACTACATACTAACTACATACTAACTACATACTAACTACATACTAACTACATACTAACTACATACTAACTACATACTAACTACATACTAACTACATAATAACTACATACTAACTACGTACTAACTACATACTAACTACATACTAACTACATACTAACTACACACTAACTACATACTAACTACATACTGACTACATACTAACTATATACTAACTACATACTAACTACATACTGACTACATACTAACTATATACTAACTACATACTAACTACATACTAACTACATACTAACTACATACTAACTACATACTAACTACATACTAACTACATACTAACTACATACTAACTACATAATAACTATATGCTAACTACATACCAACTACATACTAACTACATACTAACTACATACTGACTACATACTAAATACATACTAACTACATACTAACTACATACTAACTACATACTAACTACATACTAACTACATACTAACTACACACTAACTATATACTAACTACATACTAACTACATACTAACTACATACTAACTACATACTAACTACATACTAACTACATACTCACTACATACTAACTACATACTAACTACATACTAACTACATACTAACTACATACTAACTACATACTAACTACATACTAACTACATACTAACTACATACTAACTACATACTAACTACATACTAAATACATACTAACTACATACTAACTACATACTAACTACATACTAACTACATACTAACTACATGTTGCTATAACTTCGGCTCTAATTACATACCTATATATAGATTCGGCTAGAGATTGACGCGATGTTCCGTACGATGATTTCCATCCGTAAGCTGAACGATGGCACAGCTATAAGTTATAAGGACGACGGGCAGAGATTTACTTCCACTTCTGCCGGAGAGAAATGTGAACACGCAGGAAGTGAGAGGACTCTGAAATTGAACTGCGATACGCAATATGAAGTGAAAATAACGGCAAGACCGAAAAGGCTAATCAGGTTGGTACAGTATATATATATATATATATATATAGATATATATATATATATATATATATATATATATATATATATATATGTTACAGTCTATATATTATGAAATATAAATAGTATATAATATATATAATAAATATAAGATTAAAATACAAAATTGTTTATTTTAATTTATATATAATTATATTAAATATATATAATAATATACAAATATATACTTCACAATGTTGTTATTGAAATCAATAAATTGATAATAAGTGCTTTATAAATCGATAATCATTAAGATAAAAAATATGTCCAAAGAATGTAGACATAAATTGTCTAGAACATTCGATCTCTTCTGTGTTTCGATTATCTTGCATATTAGTTTGTCTAGGAGTACCGGTGTCTTCAACGTAATGATATCGGCCAAATAAGATAGAAGTGAGCCCACTACAATATAAACATATAGCTAAGTAGTCATTAAGTGAACGGGACTTATTATCTATCCGTATTCAAACGTCCTCAGCATGTTGCTCTCTCCGGGGTATTTTCTCTCTTCAGGCAACTCTTGCAATTAGTTGCATATATCTGGAGTTCGCAGCTTTAAAAGACAACTGCATATGACATTCTTACATCGTAGACATTGAACAGCAGTTTAATTGACATCCCATTTCTTGTAGTAACGCAAACATATGTTTTACTAAATCTGCCAGATGGCATCGATACATATCGTGAAATCTTCTTTATCGGAGATAATGATAATGCTGATATTCAAATGTCTAGATGAATATCACTTATGCGTGCATTATTTACACATCTATAGTGGTAACTATACGTAAATATACTGTTTATTTAGCATATTTTTTTCGAATGGCCTCTTTATGGTTCATTATAACTGCATAAGGTATAGTATAGAATATCTATTGTTAGTTGCTAATTGTCTAAGATATTGTCATATGCGTTAATTTTGTATGATTATCTTAATAATTTCAAATAAATGTTTTTGTTATGTCAACACTATTGAATATATTACTGTACAATTTGATGAGTTGCTAGATTGCAAATATTAGTTTACTGCTTTCATTTGATAATTTAAATTATATAACATTACATTATATAAATTTGAATAAGATTGCAGTTGAGGCAATTGAATTCATTTAATAGATTCCAATGCACCAGAGCCTATATTCTATATATATAAACTATATATATATATATTATATATAAACTATATATATAAACTATATATATAAACTATATATATAAACTATATATATAAACTATATATATAAACTATATATGTATATATATATATATATATATATATATATATATATATTATATATACATTACTTTATACCCTCGGGATTTCTAATCAGACAATCGGATTGGATTATAATTAGATTAATCTAATGCATTGCAATATATCGAAATTCTAGTATATAATAAAACATAATACCGCTAGGAACAAAATACAATGATAAAGTTATACAATACTACATAGAAGTATTGACTCGAATAACATTATTAGTTTGTAGAATGTAAACTATGAAATTAAGAATCTATACATGTATTTGAATTTATAAGATTATTTTTAGTATACAAATTATTGAGAGCTGGAATTTTATTATGGTTTATATTATTATCATATACTATATGTGCATTGTACCTTTTTAATTGTACATATAATAATATAATTATATAATAAATATACAAAAACTAGAACTATAGTTCTAGTTTTTGTGGGAGATATATAAAAAATATATTTTACGAAAAATCTAAATTAAATCATTTATTTTAAAGTGTTTAGAATGTTAATCCATGGAATGCATATCTATGCATGATAGATCTAATAAATCACTTCATATACATGTATTTGAAATATAATAATCTAATGTTCAAAATTAAATGTCAGCACTCATAACTAAAATATTGTTTGTATTCCTTCTCTGTCCTCTTTCTGTATTCATACTTATTGTTTATATGTGTTCATGCTTTTATTTGCATTATTCGAACGATATCAATTGGTATTTTATATATAAAGTACATAAACTCCTCGTTATTTGTTTGTGATATTAAACGTTCCATAGTTCATCTGATCTCATACGATCTTTACGAGTTGAAATAAGTTGAAACCTCAAATTATTTTTAAAATTCTAGTGAATCATAATAATGAATTTTAATGAATCTTCTGTCAATCATCAAATTTTATAAATTATGTTACATTAATTGCATTATAATATCACACGATAGAAAATATTTAGACATAATCAACTGTTGGAGCAGTATATGAAGCATTTTAATACACTAATACACTAATACTGTAATTCATCTTATATCTCATATATACAGTTATCTATTATAAATCAGATATATAAAATAATAATTGTTTTACCATTGTATTCATTTATTTATAACTTATAATATGTATTACTAATGAAGCAAGATTCTAAAATAATTGTGAATCGATTAGATATAATATTGAAATAATGATATATACTACGATATATATATATATATATATACAATATAAAAAGTATATAATATATATATATATATATAATGATATAATATATTATATTACATTTTATAATATCTATATTTATCTATATTTTTAAAACAATATTTTATAAAATAGTATTATTATTATATAGTAATTATTCAAATTATATTTTTTAAATTTACATATAAATTACAGACTAATAGTGGATTTTAATGATGTAAAATATTAATATGAAATTTATAAATGCTGGAATATATCAAAAGCTTAGAAGTTCAATAAATATATATTTATATTTGATAAATATTTGTATTACAGTTTAAAATTCTAAAAACTAAAAAAGTTTTGAATTGTTACGATACTTGACCATCTAATTAATATATTTATTATAATATATTAATATATATATATATATATATATATATATCACCAATATACTTGTATAATTATAGTAAAAAGTTACTTTGTATTACGATATTACATCAATATTACATATTGATTTGAGGTATAATTCATAGAAATTTTATTTATTTATATGATACATTATTCTATTGATCGTGTCCAATCTATTGATTTTATTAAATAAATTTATTAATTATTTTATATTATATTTGATTAATTTATTATATATATTTAAATGTATATATATATATATATATACATATTATTTATATATATACATATATATACATATATATATAACAAGTATATAACACTAAAAGTAATAATTGATTTAGAAAATATACATGTCCCTGTATATATTCAATATAGAGTATATGATCATCGCATACAAATTCAGTGACATATCAATGGCTGGACATAAATTGACATTGGTGCGTGGAGGTGAAAGTACGACCGCTACTAATGGCTTGGACGCGGCCCTGGATAGGGAAGATTGCGCCGTGTACGACGCCGTATGGAATGCGATGTCGCTCCACAAAACGCAGAAAGGGAGGAGAACAATGATTCCCGTCGAGATTACGGTTTACACTCTGCTAACGAGTTAAGCTGTTATGATTACCTTTAATATCGCTGCGTTTGATGTAAGTTCGAAAAGTTATAACATTATGGTATGGTATCATATTAAGTATAGATCTATATCTATACTTAATTTAAAATTTAGACTTGTAATTGATTTACTAGCAAACTATTATTAAATATAACATACATATATTATTTAAAACTTAATATTAACAATAATTACACTATAATCCTATTTATAAAATATACTATGCTATATATTATACTATACCATTATATTATACCATAATATTATATTTACTATAATATTATATTATACTATACTATTATATTATACCATACTATTATATTTACTATAATATTATATTATACTATACTATTATATTATGCTATACTATTATATTATACTATACTATTATATTATACTATACTATTATATTATGCTATACTATTATATTATACTATACTATTATATTATACTATACTATTATATTATACTATACTATTATATTATGCTATACTATTATATTATATTATACAACAATAAAACTCTCGCCTAATCAATTCTAGCATTATCATACCCTATTTCGTAGTTTCACATCTTATTAGTTATGTTACATCCGTAACTATGACAACCATCGACTACGCTTCGCTCTAATAAGTTCTATTCGGCGCCTACTGCCAAATACATATTCACTTGTATCTTAACACCAAATACCCGACCTCAACACTACCCCCTTACTAGACCCATTCCTCCTACTCAACACTCCTCCTTTACTAGACCCATTCCTCCTACTAAACAGTACCCCCTTACTAGACCCATTCCTCCTACTCAACACTCCTCCCTTACTAGACCCATTCCTCCTACTCAACACTTATCCCTTACTAGACCTATTCCTCTTACTCTACACTTCTCCCTTACTAGACCCATTCCTCTACTCTACACTTCTCCCTTACTAGACCCATTCCTCCTACTCAACACTTCCCCCTTACTAGACCCATTCCTCTACTCTACACTTCTCCCTTACTAGACCCATTCCTCCTACTCAACACTTCCCCCTTACTAGACCCATTCCTCTACTCTACACTTCTCCATTACTAGACCCATTCCTCCTACTCAACACTTATCCCTTACTAGACCTATTCCTCTTACTCTACACTTCCCCCTTACTAGACCCATTCCTCTACTCTACACTTCTCCATTACTAGACCCATTCCTCCTACTCAACACTTATCCCTTACTAGACCTATTCCTCTTACTCTATACTTCTCCCTTACTAGATCCATTCCTCTACTCTACACTTCTCCTTTACTAGACCCATTCCTCCTACTCTACACTTCTCCTTTACTAGACCCATTCCTCCTACTCAACACTTCCCCCTTACTAGACCCATTCCTCTACTCTACACTTCTCCCTTACTAGACCCATTCCTCCTACTCAACACTTCCCCCTTACTAGACCCATTCCTCTACTCTACACTTCTCCATTACTAGACCCATTCCTCCTACTCAACACATCTCCCTTACTAGACCCATTCCTCCTACTCTACACTTCTCCTTTACTAGACCCATTCCTCCTACTCTACACTTCTCCTTTACTAGACCCATTCCTCCTACTCAACACTACCCCCTTACTAGACCCATTCCTCCTACTCAACACATCTCCCTTACTAGACCCATTCCTCCTATTCTACACTTCTCCTTTACTAGACCCATTCCTCCTACTCTACACTTCTCCTTTACTAGACCCATTCCTCCTACTCAACACTACCCCCTTACTAGACCCATTCCTCTACTCTAAACTTCTCCCTTACTAGACCCATTCCTCCTACTCTAAACTTCTCCCTTACTAGACCCATTCATCTACTAAACACTACCCCCTTACTAGACCCATTCCTCCTACTCAACTCTACCCCCTTACTAGATCCATTCCTCCTACTAAACACTACCCCCTTACTAGACCCATTCCTCTACTCTAAACTTCTCCCTTACTAGACCCATTCATCTACTCTAAACTTCTCCATTACTAGACCCATTCCTCCTACTCTATACTACTCCCTTACTAGACCAATTCCTCCTACTCTACACGTGATCGTGTTCGTATAGTTCACAGGTCATCCGGGGATTCGCTTCGGCTTGCAGAGCAAGGTGTACGAATCAAATGAGCACAGCCACAGCGGTTGGGGAGCCGCTCTAGCCCACGTCGAATTGGAGCTGAAGACGGTCGACTCAAAGAGCGCAATAGATATCGTCAAACAATCCGTCTGGTGATCTGAACTCACTCGCCGGCAGTGCAGACGTCGAACTCATTTGCTATCGTTTCCGTTGACTCCGGATAGCGTAGACTTGTAAATAGAATATATCCTCGGGTCATTCCGAACATTCACCGAGCTTCGCCGTCGTCTAGCCACACATCCACGTAGCCCAATTAAATCTTAATCCGAGCGACTAAACACCACGTCCATCTTACTAACTAGTCGCATATTATATAATCCCCTTCACCATCTATAAACGACCTCCGAAACACAACCTGCCAAATCTTCACCCCACCAAATCATACACCAACACCCACCACATTCATCATCACGGAACTATTTACATAAAGTGGATACCCACACTAATACATTTCCACCATAAGTACACTACTCATCCCACAAGTACTTTCTTCGTGGTTTCACTGAACATGAATAATATAAATCATCGAATACATATATAACATTGGCATACGTGTGGTGACATAAACTTAATCGATATTTATCTCATAAATGTCAAGATTGATTTGAAATCTAGATACATATTATCCAGTTCACTCTCTTTTCCCTTCCCCTAACAAGTACCTACTTGTTTAACTTGACACACACATATATATATATATATATAATACTTCATGTGTATAAACATTTCTCAAGCTCAATAGTATATTGCCATACATCTTCAACATCAAACTATTGGTCCGTCTGTAATTCCCAACAAAGAACAAAGACAGAGATGCCCGTTACATCTGACTCAATCTCGTTATGAATTGAGACGCAGATGTATTTAGTTTAGAACCATTTCGAGATGTAATTAAAACAATATTTTTTATTCAAATAGTAATTCATGAAATTTATAAAAAGCTTTTCATTTTTATATGAATCCAAATAAGTAAACATGAACAACTTTGAAATATTTGTAGAATAAATGATTGACGGTGACAGAACTAATATAACGTTAATATATGTGTTACTTTCATAAATCGTTATTTATTTTAAAACAATCATACATCATTATCTATTTTTAATATTGATTTATTAGTGTCGATAATTAACTTTCTACAAATAGTCTGTATATTATTTATTTTTATTTCTGTAATATAAAAACTGTTTATGTTCATATATAATTTTACGCATACAAACACACACATTATACGAATATTGTATTGGTGAATGATTAATTGCATAACAATGAATACCCATATATATTATATTACTATTCACATAAGATGTTAATATGTTAACTTTGTTTGAATAACTGAAACACTTGTCGAGTTCAAAAGAAAATATTGCAGTATTATAGTTAATTTTATATGTTTGCGCAAATAAATGTTTTATAAATAAACCGAATAAATATATTAAATTGGGTTCATATTGGATCGGAGTGACATTCGTTTTAGGGGTGATTATATCCCATTCATTCAAGCATCCTAGAATAAAACCTCACGTCCATTGAATCACGCGGTCTACCAAATAGCCACTATACCCGGTCTAGAAAATATATGCCGCTGGTGTTCAAGTGGTACGTTGTGCTGAAAGCGGGAGAAATCGATGATAACGGGGTCATCGGTGTTTTGAACTTTGACCTCGATAACCTAGATCCAATGCAGCTACCGGTTACGTGCCATCGCACGAACTAGTCGAGCGATGTCATGGACACGTTATCCGCACACAATACGATGTACGGCTATACCCAGTTACCTTACCTTACGCTACGAGGTGTATAGTGAACATGATAAGCTGGAACACAGCCTTAGTAATCATAAGATTTATAATTTTCTATAGCTATTACGTAATATGATTCGTATGACGTCATCGATATTGGGTTGCACCTGCAAATGCCGCTGACGATGTTAATAGTATTACATTACATTACAGCGTTCTTGCCATGCCATTCCTACGATGTAAGATATGATGATGTCAGATGTAAAAATAACTAGCGTTATATAGTTAAAATAAAACCAGTATAGTCTTTTATATATATGTATATATATATATATATATATATATAAATAAATGTATATATATAAATATATATGTATATATATAAATATATATGTATATATATAAATATATATGTATATATATATAAATATATATATATATATAATATATATATATATATATATATATATATATATATATAGTAACCGACTATGGTATACGATATATTGTATGAGAAGTATTCATAAACATAGAAGTATGGTTTCATACGTATATGTAATTATAATTACCAATGAATATATAAAGTTGAAATTATATATACGTTTGTGTATATATAAATATGTATTTATATTTCGAATTTCACTATTGTATATTAGTTTAATTATAATATGTACGAATTCTAATATATATAGCAAGCTAATATACAATTATTGACAGAGAGAGAGAGAGAGAGAGAGAGAGAGAGAGAGAGAGAGAGAGAGAGAGAGAGAGAGAGAGAGAGAGAGAGAGAGAGAGAGAGAGAGAGAGAGAGAGAGAGAGAGAGAGAGAGAGAGAGAGAGAGAGAGAGAGAGAGAGAGAGAGAGAGAGAGAGAGAGAGAGAGAGAGAGAGAGAGAGAGAGAGAGAGAGAGAGAGAGAGAGAGAGAGAGAGAGAGAGAGAGAGAGAGAGAGAGAGAGAGAGAGAGAGAGAGAGAGAGAGAGAGAGAGAGAGAGAGAGAGAGAGAGAGAGAGAGAGAGAGAGAGAGAGAGAGAGGAGAGAGAGAGAGAGAGAGAGAGAGAGAAGAGAGAGAAAGAGAGAGAGAGAGAGAGAGAGAATAATATTTACTATAATTTATAAAGATTCGATACTCTCTTATTTCATATTTTATTTTATTTAATAATTATTTCTTGTATTGTATTTCGTTTTTACCTTATAATATATCTTTTATAATAGCAATTTGTTTAACTTCATTATGCTATGGTACACAACTATTTATTTTATTACCATTAATTTATACAGATATAATGATTTAGTTTTAGTTCGCAAATGTATTAATAAAACGTCTTCCCTATTACTTTATATTGCATATCATAATAATAAAATCTAGCGATCCAATGGTCCAAATATCCTATTTTCTAATACATTTCTCAATTTCAAACATCTACTATTCCTATCGATACTATCAATTGTATTATCAGAGGCAAATTCCTCTTCAAATGTAAATATTAGTTCAGTAAACTTGGTATCGATCCTATCCCAAATGTACCTCGTATATCAATTGCTATCGCCATTACTGTATAATGAAATTCTCTGTTGGAATATACAATAACATACTCGTGAACAATACAAAGAATATACAAATAAACTAGAACATCTTATCTCGTTCATTAGTAAACCTTTAGTAATTGATAGTTAAAATGGTTCGTAAAAACATCCATATTAGAAGATATTCCACTTGGAAGGAGTGAATAGGTAAGTATACTTTAAAGAAATTATGGATAATCACCAAATCAGTTTAATTGCTACCTAAAGATAATCATATATCAATTATTGCAAACAAATATTTGAAGGAATAATTAGTAAATGTCGCTGATACTGTCAATGATATGCCAGATAATAGCTTATCATAGGGAAAATTAACATTTTATATAAAAAATGGCTATAATCTGAAATACTTCATTAAAATAATATGTTAAATAAATCCCATACATTAAATATCAAAACAAATATCGATAACATTTGTAATCTAAATGTCGAACGGCTATGAATGACAGTAAAGTAGCAAGATAATTTATTGAGCCATATCAAGGTTACCATCATATAAACTTTTTGTATAACAAATCCAATACTGCGTTTCACTATTTGGAACTAGTGTCACAAAGCTCGAATCCGAGTTCTACATTAAGATATTACCTGGATCTTAAAATAAACTGCTTAGATTATATTTTACATTGTAATTTTCTCAACAAATCTCAGTCTACTCAAATCTTAACTAGATATCTTATGATTCAACGTATATCAGCATGTTATCTTACTTAACTTACTACATGTTACTTATATGTTACTTGTATATTATATATTGTATATTGTATATTGTACACTTTATATTGTATACTGTATATTATATAATGTATACTGTATATTGTATACTATATATTATATAATCTGTGATTTAAATGCCATCTCTGCATTTCTTAAAAAAAATTGTAAGTAGCTTTAGCGGGAAAATAATTTTCTATTTCTATAAATAATTAAACATTTTTGTATTCAATATAAGTGATATATTTAGTATTTGATTTTATTATCATAATATATTATATATATATAATATTTTAAATTCAAATTTTATGTTTTTAATATATGTAACATTTATGTAAATGGACATTATATTACTTATTATTGGAAAATGTGTAATCAAATAAATGTAATCCATATTATTATCTACGTAAAGAATGTAGTCAGTATGTGTGGATCCTGGTCATTGCCTAATCTCGTCTGGTTTTCTTTTGAGGTTAATATTTTAAAAACATCGTGTTCACTACAGCTAATATTATTAAAATACATATTTAAAATAAATATGTTTTATAAGTCTATATTTTAATAATATAACTTATTAATATTGTTACATTGTAAATATATAATATACAATATTGTACCAAAAAAATACTATGCAATTAGAAAATCTTAACATAAATTTACCCTATAATTAGATAATTACTGATGTATTTACCTCCTTTCACTGCTATCTATCGAATGCATTTATAATTCATTATATATATTTACCAATATAAGCCACTGATTTTAAAAAGATTATTTATTTTATTGTTATTATACATTATATTATTTATTTGTCTATGATAATAATGATTTATTTTAACAACATTTATTTTTAATATTTCTAATTTAAAATACATATAAAATTGAACGCAATTATAATGAAAATAAATCATATAAACTTAATCGATAACAAAAGAAAATGAAATATTTACATATAACATGTAATTAGTACGCATAGTAAATTCTCTTTATCTTCTGGTTTATCATTAGGTAATTGATTTAACACCATCCAGTGCTCCAAGCACCTCCAGCTGCAGGATATGCTCCCAAAGCATCATCGTGGGCAGTGGCTGGTGGAGCCTCGTAGGTCTGTAATATTTTGATCATATAGTTAAAACTCATTTTAAGTACTGTAGTACTCACATACGAGTAAATTATATATTTCCTAACCAATTTAAGTTCTTCGAGTCTGGTTTTCAATTCCGTAACTTTGTCGGGCATTGTAGCAGCTAAATCTGTTGTCTCGGTAGGGTCGTCTAAAGAATATATCGCATGTCATTGAATAGTAGGAAAGTAATGTTTAAAATAAGAACAATATAAACTAAAATCATGTTATTTTCATAACTACCGATAATGTTGTAGAGTTGAGCCACTCCGGTCTTAATCGACACAATAGCCATCATGTTAGATATGGTTTCTTGGGTGAAATGATATCCTCCTCGTTTTTTTCCTCCAGTGAGCTTGTATTATATTGTTCATTTAGTAATCATAATATTTTAATAATATAGTATATTTATATCTACAAATATATATAAATAATCATAATCGTGTTATAGCATATATTTAAAACTAGTTATATTAATTATTTAATAATACATTTTGTATTTCTAATAATAATTTAATAACTAACCATGTATGCATAGTAATCCCAGAAGTATTGCAAGTTTGGAGAATATCCATCTACGAATCCTTCATTTCCGACAATCAATTTGAAGTCTCCAACTCTGTATTCGTAATTAAATAAGTAAAGCATTATTTGTATAATAAATAAACGTAATAAATATGTTTTATATATATCATAGATATACGATAACGAGACATATTATTATTGAAGTGTTTACCGGATTCCTTGAGCTCCGAGGGTTTCTGGGAATTCCATATCGATGTTAATGACGTATTCTGTACGTGCTGTTGCTCCTCCATTGATGATCATTTCTGTTTGGTCGATACCATCCAGTCCATCCTCTGCGAATAATATATATCATATATATACATGTAATACTAAACAATTTGAAAACCGTGAGATATTGCAAATCTATATACTACAATATAAATTAATAAATGCTTTATCATATATGATAATTTAGTTATAACAGTTGAATTAATAAGTTGACCAACCTACGGTACCTCCAGCTAACTTAATGAGAGTAGGAGTCCAATCAGTGATATGGAACATACTAAATGACATCGCAAAATTCATTAATATGGTGATAATATATTTAAATATATTTCATTCGATAACCTAAATTTAAATAACTAATCCATAGCACAAATAATATATATTATAATTTGATATATTAATAATTATTAATAGAAACTAACCCAGATCTAGGAGTCCCAGAGTTTTGGATGATTGAAGGTCCATGGACCCATCCGACAGCATGATGACCTCCCTCCCAGAATGAACCCTTACCTCCTCTATATGGGTAGTTTGAGGCTGTTCCGATCTCACCTCCATTCTAAATTAACATCATTATTTTTTATCTTTCTAAATATAGTTAATTTATTTATAGATATATTTAAAAAATAACATTATTATATTGTTAAACAAATACAGTAGATCATTATATAACTAACATCACTAGAGAACACAATAAGAGTATTGTCGTATTGCCCTGATGCTTTCAACTGGTCGACTATCGATCCAATGATGTCATCGATGTTTGAGATCAAAGCTAATTAATGAATACATGTGGTTGACTTCAAATCAAACATTAATTTATTATTATATATTTATTGAGTTTAAACAGGAAGATATTTATGTAAAATTATTAAACCTATATACAATTTCATCATAGAAATTTGAGTACATCTTATAATAAGAAACTAGGTTAAAGATATTATTTATGAATTAAATAATGTTTTAATAGAGCAGGATTTTATAGAAATGAGATCTCACCTGTATAGTCCTTACGATCACCATCAGGTCCAGAGTATTTAGCTTGGTCTTCTGCTTTTGGCTATCAAATCAATAACGATAAGTTAGTTATATTTATATTTATATTAATATGTCAATTTATCTTACATTATGCATGTATTACGATGTATTAATTAGTTACGTTTAACTCATTGTTACAATATTAACCTGTAGGGGTACGTGGGGGTTGGGGAAGGCAAAGTACATATAGAATGGAGTATCCACGTTACTCGCTGCAATGATTTCATTTGCACGATCACGGAGTAAATCCTGATATAAAAACGAAGTCATTGTTTTACGTATCCTCAAATAAATTGTATTAAACATCGGATATCAATCAGTAAATAAGTAATATATCGAATAAGCGTGGAAAATAAATACGTACTGGTCCGTATTTTCCTTCGGAGGATCTATCTTCTGCCATGTCATCTCTCCAGTCGAAGAATCCAGCTTTAATGTCAAATATTCATACAAAATAAAATATATAAAATAATTTTGATTTTACTATTTAGAATATATTATTATTAATTGTTGTGCCTCCAAACTATATGTATGTAGTTTGATCATATTTAGTTAATCAATGCAAATAATAATTTATATTAGAGTTCATTTACGATATTCTATTTGATATACGAATACGAAATAGTAACTTGTAACGTAATTCACCAGACTAACAGACTTGGTGAGTGAAATAGTCTTCCATGCCAGCATAGAAACCATAGAATGTATCGAATCCACGGAAGTTTGGTGTACACGCATCTTTGCAGAATCCCAAATGCCATCTACATCATCGGATTTGTACTTTCGTTTAAATACAAACTCGAGAACACCATATTTAAGAGCTAGCTAGTATTGATAACGAAGTTCTACTAACTTTCCGAGCATGTGCGTATTATATCCCAAGTCCTGCATCCTCTCTGGCATAAACTTGATATCTTGGGCTGGGCAGTGAGGGTTCGTCTCCGAGAGTACCATGTGCTGTTAATTTGTTTCAAATACAAATTAAAAACTACACTCAAATTTAGTACTAAACACTATATTTAAATTTGTATTGTAAATAGTATTAAATAGATATTCGTATCACTTATGTTTATATCATAAATACTTTAAATTAATAAGGTACAATATTAGATACTTACTTGGAATCCAGCTTTGTAAGGATATTTTCCTGTCATCAATGCCATCCTGGACCTGGTATTCAATACATCATTATAATAAAATAGTTCTACGATATATTAATTCTTTTAATAATAGATTATTTTATGTAATTATTTAATTATATAATTTCCTTGGGGATATATAAATATATACGACTAGCTCCAAACACATAGACACAAATATGGACAAACATACATACATATATATATATATATATGTGTGTGTGTGTATGTGTGTATACTTATATATCCATATATTAATAACTATAGTCTATAAACTAACGGTGTACACACTGGCGTGACGTAGTTGTTTTCCAGGATAGCTCCAGTGTTAGCGAGATCATCCATCCTCGGAGTTAGAATAGAACTATTCAAATAGCCGATGTCGTTAGCACCTATAACGGAATGTGTTGTTACTAAATAAATAGTCAATTATATAACTAATTAAATACTATTAAGTTAATGTTTTAATATAAATTCAAACCTAAATCATCGGCTAGGAAGAAGATAATATTAGGATGTGATGCACCCCTCTTTTTATTTTTTAATCCTTTCTTCTCTGTAAATATTTTAATTTGTAAAGATTTTCAATTCTACACTCATTCATATTTTAAACTATATTTCATATCGAGAATCGTTGTACGTATAAACGTTACGCAATCCCTAATAATTATGCAAGTTAATAACTTACTAAGTTGGGGGTGTTCTGCTGCATAAGTTTGAATCAAGGCATCTAATTCATCTGTATCTACAACAATATGTTTGATCTTTAAAATAATATCATTTCAATGATGTAATATTTCAAACGATTATATATTTCGTATATAATATAATTTTATAATATAATAATAAAATATATTTATACAATTAAAGTTCTAATACAATAAAAATGAAATCACAATTTTCTAACCCACTTGCTCCTTCTTTTGATGTGTTTTTACATTCATTTGTTTCATCGTTTGTAGAGCTTGTTTCATGGCTTCTGAATGGAAATATATTAATGATGTGTTAAAGTTGTTATATATATATTAAGTTTATATATATTTAATATAATTATACAATTTATATTGTAATATAATATTATTCTATATATTATAATATTATAAAATTATATATATATTGTAATATTATAAAATTATATATATTGTAATATAATAATATATATAATATATACTATATATAATAAATATTAAAAAGTATTTTTACAATTAAATTATTATATTTCAAATTAAATAAACATGAAATCATACTTTCCTAACCTACTTGCTCTTTCTTTTCATGTGTTTTTACATTCATTTGTTTTAATGTTTGTAGAACTACTTTCGTAGCTTCTGTGAAAATATATTATTGATATTTAGATATAAATGTTTGTATATATTACTTCTTATTAGCTAAATTCTTTATTGCTAAATTCCTAAATACTATGTCTTGCTAAATTTACTAAAAACTCATGTATATTTTTAAATAAATGAATTACTTGTATCTCAAGTGTACCAATATAGTTGTCACTAACTTTTATCGAAGGTTTTTGCATTTGGCTTAGCAAGCACAAATGATAAACATGATATTAATAGTATCTATAAAATGTTAAATATGGTCAATATTATAAATATAACTATATATATAACTATATATACCTATATATATATATATATATATATATATATATATATATAACTATATATAACTATATATAACTATGTATATAACTATATATATAACTATATATATATGTGTGTATATATATATAACTATATATATATGTATATATGTATGTATATATATTGTATTGAGATAATACCTACACTGGTTTTAATAAATAATAAAGGAGATGTATCATAGAAACCTTTACAATGATTGTCATGTTGCTGCATTAAATTCAGATGGTTGAAAAGATGATCGGAGTTCATTTTATAGCGTTTATTCTTTTGGATATGGGCGTGGTAAACGATATTTATTTGCCGGATCAATTGTTCGCAGGGATTACAATTAACGGTGAAGCAGTTGCGTAACAATTGAAACCGACTAAGTAACCGTATAATAACAGTCTAGGTAGACTCATGAATGCAGAACAATGATGGATACGTAGGTTAGACAATGGAGCATTGTGTTCCCGATCCCGGGATTACATCTCGAAACATTTAATTGTCAACTACTGTTATATTAGCAATATCAGCGCATTGTTCGCCCGGTATTGTGATTATTCCTTAATGACCCATTAGCTCTGCGAAACCATCTCGATTATATAATGAGTTCCCAACAGCCATTAAAATACGCAATTGTAATCGTATTTTAAATATAGTTATATTGTAATTACTATATATATATATATATATATATATATATATATATATATATATATACTATATATATATATATATATATATATATAATTATTATACAATAATGAATAATTAATTTAAAAATATATCAATTTATATTTTATATAATATATTAAAAATACAGATGACATTTATTATTACTTGTATAATTTTATAATTATCTGTAAAATGCTTGATTATTTGAATGAGAAAACCACAAAAACATTTAATTAACATTTATGATTACCAATTATGCGATTACAATGCGAGAACATGGTACTTTAGAAATATAGATGTACTATATCACATCTATGTGTATGTATATGTGTGTATGTGTATGTATGTATGTGTGTGTGTATGTGTGTGTGTATGTGTATGTATGTGTGTGTGTATGTATATGTGTGTGTGTGTGTGTGTGTGTGTGTGTGTGTGTGTGTGTGTGTGTGTGAGATTCAAATATTGAATATTGTATCTTACCTTATGTGCATATAACCTCTAGCTATATTAGACTCCGAAATATTCTCTACTAGATGCAGATATAATAACAATTCATAATTTGATAGTTGATAGAATTTGATATTAATTTGGCTGATATTAATTTGGCAACTGTCTTGAATCCGGCGATGACTGGTAATTAATTTAATTTTAAATTTATTAAAATCTGATAATATAACGTAATTTTCTAATATTTTTTTAACACCGATGCCTGGTAATTTATGTAATTTAAGTTTACTAAAATCAAGTAATGTAATATTTTATTGAATTTGATATTATTTTTCTATCTATCTTATAAGAAATACATAGTAATGTATTATACTATATTATACTATACGATTTAATATAATTACTATATACGAAAAATGTTAAAATTTATATAATAATTTCTATCTTATAATTGACGCATGAATTATATTCTAAAATATATTATACTATCTCTTATATTAAAACACAAAACTTAACCCAAAAAATAAATCCCAACTATATAATATATAGACTAAATAAAATAGACTTAAAGGCTATTAAATTGAATTAAGATTCCATTTAATATTATTTCTGGTATAGATTTACACGTTTATATTTATATTGTTATAAATATAAATATAACGGCAACTACATTATTATTTCCAGCGAATTTAGATTTTTATAAAACTTTAATAAGGAATTAAATCATTAATTTATAATATAATAATAATACTTTTGAAATAACAATTGCCAACTTAAGTATATAACGATATATACGTATATTGTATTGCTTTTTAATACCATTCATTATTATTTCTATATATAGAATTATATACATTACTTAATCCAACAAATAAATTCAATTAGAGAAATTATGCGCATTTAAAATTCTTTTAATGTATTTTAGAAAATTATAAATATTTATTTTGAACATTAAAATATACAATGAAAAGAGAAATTGGCCAATGTAATAGTTTTAGATTTGAATGAAGTAATTAATTTTTATATAACAGTTTATTATTTGAATCGAAAAATGCATATTATTTATAGTAAATATTATGTTCAATAGCCTTCAAATTAATTCAAATATAATTTTGACAATTGAGTTTTAGTATTGCGTCACCTATGGTATCCTATCTGTTATATTGAATTTCCATTTTTTATCAAATTAATTTATTACATATATTTAATTTAAACAAATTTAATTTTAACATATTTAATTTAAACATATTTAATTTAAACATATTTAATTTAAACATATTTAATTTAAACATATTTAATTTAAACATATTTAATTTAAACATATTTAATTTAAACATATTTAATTTAAACATATTTAATTTAAACATATTTAATTTAAACATATTTAATTTAAACATATTTAATTTAAACATATTTAATTTAAACATATTTAATTTAAACATATTTAATTTAAACATATTTAATTTAAACATATTTAATTTAAACATATTTAATTTAAACATATTTAATTTAAACATATTTAATTTAAACATATTTAATTTAAACATATTTAATTTAAACATATTTAATTTAAACATATTTAATTTAAACATATTTAATTTAAACATATTTAATTTAAACATATTCAATTTAAACATATTCAATTTAAACATATTCAATTTAAACATATTTAATTTAAACATATTTCATTTAAACATATTCAATTTAAACATATTTAATTTAAACATATTTAATTTAAACATATTTAATTTAAACATATTTAATTTAAACATATTTAATTTAAACATATTTAATTTAAACATATTTAATTTAAACATATTTAATTTAAACATATTTAATTTAAACATATTTAATTTAAACATATTTAATTTAAACATATTTAATTTAAACATATTCAATTTAAACATATTTAATTTAAACATATTTAATTTAAACATATTTAATTTAAACATATTTAATTTAAACATATTTAATTTAAACATATTTAATTTAAACATATTTAATTTAAACATATTCAATTTAAACATATTTAATTTAAACATATTTAATTTAAACATATTCAATTTAAACATATTTAATTTAAACATATTTAATTTAAACATATTTAATTTAAACATATTTAATT
The DNA here is from genome assembly GCA_964035775.1 of Osedax frankpressi. Taxonomy (NCBI): domain Eukaryota; kingdom Metazoa; phylum Annelida; class Polychaeta; order Sabellida; family Siboglinidae; genus Osedax; species Osedax frankpressi. Next base: position 39,380,319 of record OZ038314.1, on the reverse strand, counting down.
TAAACATATTTAATTTAAACATATTTAATTTAAACATATTTAATTTAAACATATTTAATTTAAACATATTTAATTTAAACATATTTAATTTAAACATATTTAATTTAAACATATTTAATTTAAACATATTTAATTTAAACATATTTAATTTAAACATATTTAATTTAAACATATTTAATTTAAACATATTTAATTTAAACATATTTAATTTAAACATATTTAATTTAAACATATTTAATTTAAACATATTTAATTTAAACATATTTAATTTAAACATATTTAATTTAAACATATTTAATTTAAACATATTTAATTTAAACATATTTAATTTAAACATATTTAATTTAAACATATTCAATTTAAACATATTCAATTTAAACATATTCAATTTAAACATATTCAATTTAAACATATTTAATTTAAACATATTTCATTTAAACATATTCAATTTAAACATATTTAATTTAAACATATTTAATTTAAACATATTTAATTTAAACATATTTAATTTAAACATATTTAATTTAAACATATTTAATTTAAACATATTTAATTTAAACATATTTAATTTAAACATATTTAATTTAAACATATTTAATTTAAACATATTTAATTTAAACATATTTAATTTAAACATATTTAATTTAAACATATTCAATTTAAACATATTTAATTTAAACATATTTAATTTAAACATATTTAATTTAAACATATTTAATTTAAACATATTTAATTTAAACATATTTAATTTAAACATATTTAATTTAAACATATTCAATTTAAACATATTTAATTTAAACATATTTAATTTAAACATATTTAATTTAAACATATTTAATTTAAACATATTCAATTTAAACATATTTAATTTAAACATATTTAATTTAAACATATTTAATTTAAACATATTTAATTTAAACATATTTAATTTAAACATATTTAATTTAAACATATTTAATTTAAACATATTTAAATTAAACATATTTAATTTAAACATATTTAATTTAAACATATTTAATTTAAACATATTTAATTTAAACATATTTAAATTAAACATATTTAATTTAAACATATTTAATTTAAACATATTTAATTTAAACATATTTAATTTAAACATATTTAATTTAAACATATTTAATTTAAACATATTTAATTTAAACATATTTAATTTAAACATATTTAATTTAAACATATTTAAATTAAACATATTTAATTTAAACATATTTAATTTAAACATATTTAATTTAAACATATTTAATTTAAACATATTTAATTTAAACATATTTAATTTAAACATATTTAATTTAAACATATTTAATTTAAACATATTTAATTTAAACATATTTAATTTAAACATATTTAATTTAAACATATTTAATTTAAACATATTTAATTTAAACATATTTAATTTAAACATATTTAAATTAAACATATTTAATTTAAACATATTTAATTTAAACATATTTAATTTAAACATATTTAAATTAAACATATTTAATTTAAACATATTTAATTTAAACATATTTAATTTAAACATATTTAATTTAAACATATTCAATTTAAACATATTTAATTTAAACATATTCAATTTAAACATTGATATATGGGATGTGTTCCTCACTATACACTTTATCGAGCTAGAGAAACAATTAATATATAATTGATATTATCTAGAGTTAATATCAAGTAATGCTTTACTATTATCAGAACTGCATTCAACTATGATAATTATTGGGGAAAGAGATTTAGTATTTTTTCGATTTACACTTTTAGTAATTACTATTATTTTGAGATTCAATATAATTACTAGATTTTTAAGAATGCAATTAAAAATCATTTGTACGAATAAAATATTTTATTAAAAATTAAAATATTAAAATTATATCATGATTTCGTCAAATTATTATAACATTCTAAGATGTTTAATGCACAGTTAATGTCTGACGCAGTTAGGATGGTTGGATTAAATTCACATTTCACGTATGGAATAATGTGTAGCATTGGTAACATTATATGACAAGACACTAAGCTACCTTTATAATAGAGTTTCACCTTTGAGTAACACAAACCTAGATCTAGTGAAAAGATATTATATTTAATCCTAAATTTTATTTTATCAACTATGAAAAAAAGTTTAATGGTATCTTTACCGACTGTTTGAAATATTCTACAGAAGAGAATAAGAAAATGTAAATTTATAAACAATTTAAAACTCTGTTTTTATTAAATCGTCAATAATATTTTTGCTTTCATTTTTTATTCACAGTTATAATATTTACGTAACACATACAAGATAAAATTCACGTAAAATAATGTTTGCGTTTAAATACATATATCGATGGGTGAAAAGATGAAATCTATACAATTGTTCTATTGTGTGATTGCAGTAATATTAGTACTATTCGCGTATAATAGAAATGTGTGCATCACATAGTTACGTAACATCTGCGATATCATTAATTGTAATCCTCCAATCATAAACTCCGCCCAGTATTTTGAAGAGATGCCACGCCCATTTCGGGAATCGAATCCTTATATAATGGACTGAACATTACAATTTAATGTATCCAGCAGTATCCAGCATCATGGCAGTTATGTTTAAGGTTTGCTATAATGTATATAACATATTTATAATATAAAATGCTATCATCGTACTAATGTATATTATTATTTTTATAGATTATTGTATTAACATGTCTGGCTTTAACTATCGCTAAGCCAAATGCTAAAAGATTCGATAAAAGTTAGTACACTATATTATAAATATATACATTATATATGACTTATATAATATAATGCTATTCGTAAATATCAACACATCAATAATATATTTTCACAGAAAATACGAAAGTAATTCTACAAACATTAAAGCAAATGAATGTAAAAACACATGAAAAGAAAGAGCACGTAGGTTAGGAAAGTATGATGTCATGTTTATTTAATTTGAAATATAATAATTGAATTGTAAAAATACTTTTCAATATTTATTATATATAGTATATTATTATATTGCAATATATAGTATTTTATAATATTACAATATATAGTATATTATTATATTACAATATATAGTATATTATTATATTACAATATATAATATTCTAGTATATTACAATATATATAATTTTATAATACTATATAGAATATTATTATATTACAATATATAGTATTTTATTATATTACAATATATATAATTTTATAATATTACAATATATATAATTTTATAATATTATAATATATAGAATATTATTATATTACAATATAAATTGTATTATTATATTAAATATATAGAATATTATTATATTACAATATAAATTGTATTATTATATTACAATATATAGTATATTATTATATTACAATATATAGTATATTATTATATTACAATATATATAATTTTATAATATTATAATTTATAGAATATTATTATATTACAATATATAGTATATTATTATATTACAAAATATATAATTTTATAATATTATAATATATAGAATATTATTATATTACAATATATAGAATATTATTATATTACAATATATATAATTTTATAATATTATAATATATAGAATATTATTATATTACAATATATAGTATATTATTATATTACAATATATAGTATATTATTATATTACAATATATATAATTTTATAATATTATAATGTATAGAATTTTATTATATTACAATAATATTCTATATAGTATATTATTATATTACAATATATAGAATTTTATAATATTATAATATATAGAATAATATTATATTACAATATAAATTGTATAATTATATTAAATATATATAAACTTAATATATATAACAACTTCACATCATTAATATATTTCCATTCAGAAGCCATGAAACAAGCTCTACAAACGATGAAACAAATGAATGTAAAAACACATCAAAAGAAAGAGCAAGTGGGTTAGAAAATTGTGATTTCATATTTATTGTATTAGAACTTTAATTGTATAAATATATTTTATTATTATATTATAAAATTATATTATATACGAAATATATCATCGTTTGAAATATTACATAATTGAAATGACATTATTTTAAAGATCAAACAAACTGTTGTAGATACAGATGAATTAGATGCCTTGATTCAAACTTATGCAGCAGAACACCCCCAACTTAGTAAGTTATTAACTTGCGTAATTATTAGGGATTGCGTAACGTTTATACGTACAACGATTCTCGATATGAAATATAGTTTAAAATATGAATGAGTGTAGAATTGAAAATCTTTACAAATTAAAATATTTACAGAGAAGAAAGGATTAAAAAATAAAAAGAGGGGTGCATCACATCCTAATATTATCTTCTTCTTAGCCGATGATTTAGGTTTGAATTTATATTAAAACATTAACTTAATAGTATTTAATTAGTTATATAATTGACTATTTATTTATTAACAACACATTCCGTTATAGGTGCTAACGACATCGGCTATTTGAATAGTTCTATTCTAACTCCGAGGATGGATGATCTCGCTAACACTGGAGCTATCCTGGAAAACAACTACGTCACGCCAGTGTGTACACCGTTAGTTTATAGACTATAGTTATTAATATATGGATATATAAGTATACACACACATACACACACATATATATATATATATATATATATATATATATATATATATATATATATATATAAATATCATTATATAAATATATATATATATATAAATATATATATATATATATAAATATCATTATATATATATATATATATATATATATATAATATGTGTATGTTTGTTTGTCCATATGTGTGTCTATGTATTTGGAGCTAGTCCTGTATATTTATTTATCCCCAAGGAAATTATATAATTAAATAATTACATAAAATAATCTATTATTAAAACTAAGAATTATTATATTGTAAAACTATTTTATTATAATGATGTATTGAATACCAGGTCCAGGATGGCATTGATGACAGGAAAATATCCTTACAAAGCTGGATTCCAAGTAAGTATCTAATATTCTACCTTATTAATTTAAAGTATTTATGATATAAACATAAGTGATACGAATATCTATTTAATACTATTTACAATACAAATTTAAATAGAGTTTTTAGTACTAAATTTGAGTAAATAGTACTAAATTTGAGTAAATAGTACTAAATTTGAGTGTAGTTTTTAATTTATATTCGATCCAAATTAACAGCACATGGTACTCTCGGAGACGAACCCTCACTGCCCAGCCCAAGATATCAAGTTTATGCCAGAGAGGATGCAGGACTTGGGATATAATACGCACATGCTCGGAAAGTTAGTAGGACTTCGTTATCAATACTAGCTAGCTCTTAAATATGGTGTTCTCGAGTTTGTATTTAAACGAAAGTACAAATCCGATGATGTAGATGGCATTTGGGATTCTGCAAAGATGCGTGTACACCAAACTTCCGTGGATTCGATACATTCTACGGTTTCTATGCTGGCATGGAAGACTATTTCACTCACCAAGTCTGTTAGTCTGGTGAATTACGTTACAAGTTACTATTTCGTATTCGTATATCAAATAGAATATCGTAAATAAACTCTAATATAAATTATTATTTGCATCGCTTAACTAAATATGATCAAACTACATACATATAGTTTGGAGGCACAACAATTAATAATAATATATTCTAAATAGCAAAATCAGAATTATTTTATATATTTTATTTTGTATGAATATTTTACATTAAAGCTGGATTCTTCGACTGGAGAGATGACATGGCAGAAGATAGATCATCCGAAGGAAAATACGGACCAGTACGTATTTATTTTCCACGCTTATTCGATATATTACTTATTTACTGATTGATATCCGATGTTTAATACAATTTATTTGAGGATACGTAAAACAACGACTTCGTTTTTATATCAGGATTTACTCCGTGATCGTGCAAATGAAATCATTGCAGCGAGTAACGTGGATACTCCATTCTATATGTACTTTGCCTTCCCCAACCCCCACGTACCCCTACAGGTTAATATTGTAACAATGAGTTAAACTTAACTAATTAATGCATCGTAATGCATGCATAATGTAAGATAAATTGACATATTAATATAAATATGAATATAGCTAACTTATCGTTTTTGATTTGATAGCCAAAAGCAGAAGACCAAGCTAAATACTCTGGACCTGATGGGGATCGTAAGGACTATACAGGTGAGATCTCATTTCTATAAAATCCTGCTCTATTAAAACATTATTTAATTCATAAATAATATCTTTAACCTATTTTCTTATTATAAGATGTACTCAAATTTCTATGATGAAATTGTATATAGATTTAATAATTTTATATAAATATCTTCTAGTTTAAACTCAATAAATATATAATAATAAATTAATGTTTGATTTGAAGTCAACCACATGTATTCATTAATTAGCTTTGATCTCAAACATTGATGACATCATTGGATCGATAGTCGACCAGTTGAAAGCATCAGGGCAATACGACAATACTCTTATTGTGTTCTCTAGTGATGTTAGTTATATAATGCTCTACTGTATTTGTTTAACAATATGATAATGTTATTTTTTAAATATATCTATAAATAAATTAACTATATTTAGAAAGATAAAAAATAATGATGTTAATTTAGAATGGAGGTGAGATCGGAACAGCCTCAAACTACCCATATAGAGGAGGTAAGGGTTCATTCTGGGAGGGAGGTCATCATGCTGTCGGATGGGTCCATGGACCTTCAATCATCCAAAACTCTGGGACTCCTAGATCTGGGTTAGTTTCTATTAATAATTATTAATATATCAAATTATAATATATATTATTTGTGCTATGGATTAGTTATTTAAATTTAGGTTATCGAATGAAATATATTTAAATATATTATCACCATATTAATGAATTTTGCGATGTCATTTAGTATGTTCCATATCACTGATTGGACTCCTACTCTCATTAAGTTAGCTGGAGGTACCGTAGGTTGGTCAACTTATTAATTCAACTGTTATAACTAAATTATCATATATGATAAAGCATTTATTAATTTATATTGTAGTATATAGATTTGCAATATCTCACGGTTTTCAAATTGTTTAGTATTACATGTATATATATGATATATATTATTCGCAGAGGATGGACTGGATGGTATCGACCAAACAGAAATGATCATCAATGGAGGAGCAACAGCACGTACAGAATACGTCATTAACATCGATATGGAATTCCCAGAAACCCTCGGAGCTCAAGGAATCAGGTAAACACTTCAATAATAATATGTCTCGTTATCGTATATCTATGATATATATAAAACATATTTATTACGTTTATTTATTATACAAATAATGATTTACTTATTTAATTACGAATACAGAGTTGGAGACTTCAAATTGATTGTCGGAAATGAAGGATTCGTAGATGGATATTCTCCAAACTTGCAATACTTCTGGGATTACTATGCATACATGGTTAGTTATTAAATTATTTATAGAAATACAAAATGTATTATTATTAAATAATTAATATAACTAGTTTTAAATATATTCTATAACACGATTATGATTATTTATATATATTTATAGATATAAATATACTATATTATTAAAATATTATGATTACTAAATGAAAAATATAATACAAGCTCACTGGAGGAAAAAAACGAGGAGGATATCATTTCACCCAAGAAACCATATCTAACATGATGGCTATTGTGTCGATTAAGACCGGAGTGGCTCAACTCTACAACATTATCGGTAGTTATGAAAATAACATGATTTTAGTTTATATTGTTCTTATTTTAAACATTACTTTCCTACTATTCAATGACATGCGATATATTCTTTAGACGACCCTACCGAGACAACAGATTTAGCTGCTACAATGCCCGACAAAGTTACGGAATTGAAAACCAGACTCGAAGAACTTAAATTGGTTAGGATATATATAATTTACTCGTATGTGAGTACTACGGTACTTAAAATGAGTTTTAACTATATGATCAAAATATTACAGACCTACGAGGCTCCACCAGCCACTGCCCACGATGATGCTTTGGGAGCATATCCTGCAGCTGGAGGTGCTTGGAGCACTGGATGGTGTTAAATCAATTACCTAATGCTAAACCAGAAGATAAAGAGAATTTACTATGCATACTAATTACATGTCATATGTAAATATTTCATTTTCTTTTGCTATCGATTAAGTTTATATGATTTATTTTCATTATAATTGCGTTCAATTTTATATGTATTTTAAATTACAACTATGAAAATAAATGTAGAAATAATTAATATTGAATTATAAATGACAACAAAAAATAAAATAATAATATCGTTGATTAATATTAGCATATATAGTTTAGTGACAACTTAAATGTAATTAATATGTAGCATCAACATATCTTTTAGATATTGATAATATTTAAATATAATTTTTTCTAAATATATCATTATTTATATTACTAGACACATTATGATTACATCTTTACAGTTGCTAAAAAATAATATATTATAATTTTAGATTATTATTAATTTATAAGAACTGCTGTTTTGTTTATAAGTTTAAACTAATAAAACACCTAAATGGCTAAAAAAACTAAATTTGGTTATATGACGAGAGTTTATATATTATTATAATATTTTATAATATTTAGAATTATTTTGATTCAAAATATAGACGAAGTATGAATCTTTCAGTTATACATTCGTTTATCATATTCAATTTCCCAGATAAATATATAAATAATTTATAATATGTAGATAATATTAAATAGATTTCGGCAATTTATAGCCATATAATAATTATAAAAACATTATTATTTTATAAATAAATATATAATAAGATGTCAATTAATTATATATTTTAATATTAAAATTAGTAATTTATAGAATCACTTATATAATATTTCTGTAATGCAAGGTCAATACCAGAAAATGATATCAATACACTACTTTTTATAAAATAATCCTATGTGATATAAAGTATATGGACTAATAAAAAACAATAGTTTACTAGGTTAATATTTTACTAGGTTAATATTGTATTGTAATATAATATTGAAATATACATTGATATAAATTGTTAACCCTTAAAAAACAAATCATGTAGTTATTATAACCTGGTTGAGTTATATAAACTATTGTTATTATTAATAATATATCTTTATAATTAATATTTATGATTATTATAATACATTATAATACAGTTATTTACTACAAACTTATACTACATTCCATTTCATAACACATAGTGACATATATTTCTTTCGGAATATTTAAATATTTTTACATTTAGAATAATTATACATAGTAACTTAAGAATTCTTATCAGATCCATTATTTTATTAAAGTGGCATTGTATTTAACTAGTAACCAATTTGTATTGACTAATATACATGGTAAGTATATAAGTAACTAGATGATGTATACATTCTTATATAAATAAAATAAATTTAAATAAAAATAAAATATCTGTCCACTTTTATTATATAACAAAAACACTGCCACGATCTTGATGTTATAATAAACTATATGTATTTAATTGTAAAATAAGCTCAAGTGTTATTATTTGTAACGTATAAAATGCTTTTTTTTAAATATTTCATATATAATATATTCTATAACAATATAATATACTACCAAAATATAATTTGCAAGCTTAATTTAATTAATAATTTACCAACTGTAATAATGTTATTACAATCTGTTACTAATATTTTCTACCTAGTAATTTACGGTAGGTAATAATTATATAAATTGGTTTAATAAACATTTAATAATTTTTGATTGAATGCTTATTTAATAATGTAGCGTAAGAAAACTGCCAGGGAACATATATGGAATATATAGATTTCTTACTTATAACAAAATTGAAAATAATATCTATTATTTCTACTTAATGTTTAATTATATATCAAAATAATGTGAATGTTGTCACATAATTTAGTGAGATACTAAAAAGATTATTTCATAAATAATTACGATAATAAATAGTAGTATCGACAATAAATAAAATTATAAGTAGTAATTACTAAACGAATCTAGCTTTTATACAGATATTTATATATATCATATTATATACATTATTCATATATAAATAAAATAGCATATCATTTATTATAATATATTCATTTTATTTTGAAGATGATTAAATAATTTAACAATTTATGAAATTTGTCAATTTTATTAATTTTAGAAATACAAATATGTTTATAAATGTATTATAAATAGTGTATCAGAATATTGCAACTCGAGGAGTACACTATTCCCCTCGAAGTTCTATCACTGATATTGTGAAAGTCATGGGACAGAGTTTTGTTCATCACAGGCACGTTACATGTAAATTTAGCATGCATTATTGTGCGAATACTATTTTCGTTGATTCTATTTTTTCGCCGTAATTTATACATCGACTATTATAAACTATGAAATATATATATCCTTTCATTTGAAAAGGTGAAACAAGATATTATAATAAAAATAACAATAGTAAATTGATACATAAAAATAATATCAGTAATAATTTCGTATAACAAATTCTCACACGGGGTTATAATTGGTAGAATAACGGAGAAGTTTAATTTAAGTTCGAGGGAGGTTTTTTTTCTCACCTAACTTGAGCTTATCGTTGATGTTTTATTGATAATAATAGGCCATTCTAGATATTGAAGAAACGGTCAAATTGCAGGTAAGAAACTATTTAACTCGGAAAGTTTGCTATATGTCCAAGATGGTAATTACTCTCCGGATATGTATGTCGGATATAGATTGACCAACTGTAAGAGAAGTCATCTTCTTCAATGGGAACTCGACAATTACGTTGTATAATAGTGACAATTCCGAAAGTAGCGGCATTTGCTGGGTATGCTCGCAGTAATGCAGCACCGAGACCTTTAGTAAACACAGAGACTCCCATTTCCTTATAAGATTGACGTAAGCAATCCGAGATATTTTTGTAACGGCCATGAATATCAGCCTTGCAAATGAAAAGCGATAAATTATTGATTATGAAAATATTATTTAATACATTTAATTTTTTATATAAATATAATTTAGAAAATAATTAATATAAATTCTAGAAATTTCAATAATTTTAAATAAACATTTCTTCTTTCAAAACTCTACAGATTTTCATTACACAAGAAAAGAACACCCTAAAATATAAATAGATAATAATAAAACTAAGGCATAATCAAAAACAAGATTAAATTTAGATCAAAAGTTATATATAAAGATCAAAAATTATATATAAAACGTTTTATGAAAATAAATGTAAAATATGTCCTATCCACGAAACTAAAAAGATATAATTTAGATACAAATTGTTATATATAATAAGAATAATTTAGATTTTTATCATTATGTAATAAGTATTATAATTATGTAGTTGCCGTTAGTGATTTTCAATCAAGTTTTAGTTTATCCTTCCAATAATCCAATATTTTATCTTATACAGCTATTTAATAATTAAATAAACAATACATTACACAAGAGTGCAAATACATTCTATCAATATTTTATCATGAACCATTTACACATATCCCAGATATAATTTTGCTCTAAATATTTTTTAAAATAAAATTTAAATAGTAAATTATGAATCTTATTATTTATTTTTACCAATTTATTTCTAAATTAAATGAACAAATCTTTTATACTAAGCATGTTTTTTTATAGAAATATTTTAAAACTTTGATATATTGATATATATATATATACAATAAAGTTGAAGTATAATGTAAATAAAAGAAAAACATAGAATATAAAATAAACTATGGACTAATTTCGCACATTTGAAACATTTATATAGTAAGAATTAAATATCACTAGTGCAAAATTGTTTACATGAAAATCTGTGAAATCTGTGAGGTGTAATGTAAATGTGATAGTTTTGATATATACAGGAATTGATATTTATAAAGTTATGCAGATACTTACTTCAGTACCTTATCAAATATCATTTATATTTATATAATACTGAATGTTTATAGATTCAAATAAGTAACAGATAGAAATTCTAAACTGTCAAATGAAATAATATTAAAAATAATTATAGCTTAAATATATAATTAGTAATGCACTTGAATCTTACTCTAAATATTGTTATTTACAATGTATATCATACTGAGATATAAAATATGTTTTCCGAGAATGAGAAGACTATAATGCCCTATATATTATATAAATTATATAGGAGATATTTATACAATATTACCATTAATCAATAATTGGAAATCAAGATAAAATCGATAATAAAGATAATAACCTGATATCTTGTCTTAATTGTATCTACAGGATAAGATGTCAGCCAGGCCATTATCCCTGCCATACCTCCAGCATTCAATAAAACCAAGTTACTTGGTAAATTCTCCTGATTAGATTCCTTTAATTTATCAATTAGAATTATTTCAATAATAAATACAACTTTATTTAAATAATATCATTACATATTAATTATATATATATTCCATTTGAAAATTATTGACAGGTTATAATATAAATAATTGCTTTATTAAAAAAACTTTATTAGTTACCAGATTAAAATTTTTCATATTTTGTATATACAAAATATCAATATGATATGAGAATTATATTAAATTATTATAATTAAAATATATTAAATTTTAAATAAATATTAATATTAATATATTTTTTACATTAATTATTATATACATATTACTGCATTTTAATATATTTTAATTCTATTAATATATAATCTGTAATTTAATTCTATATATTCTAAAAGGTTAATTAATATTATTACAAATGTATTGTATGTATAATATGTTAGAAATATGGATTCAATGATATATTTAGTAATCTTATATTATATATATATTTATATTAAAAATAACAAATTAAAATGATTTAAAGTACAACATAAATTAAAATCGTTTTTACTAAAACCAGTTATTCATTGTTACAAAATTGACATGCAGAAATTCTAACTGCCCGAGAAACAAGCGGCAATTTTTGTTGTTTTTAAATATAATACAAATTCTATTGCAGTAAAATGTATTATGAATGATATAATGAGTATTATGAATATTTGTTATAAATAAGTATAAAAGATTGTATAATAGTTACATTGTCCGGTTTCTTGGGTAGTCAATATATTAGCAAAGCAGAATATTAATCAACACAAATATAATCAAGATCAATTGTATAACATAATATACAAATGAAAGTAAAATAATATTTCGTTATAAATACATTTAAAAAATAAATGATTAATTATTAAAAATAAAATAATTTAATAAATTACATATTTTGTATGTATCAGGATCAGAAGTAATTACAGTGTTCACTACGTTAACATAAGGAATTATTAGTATCAGTCAAATAAATAGATTAATGTTTCTTAATTATTATATTACTGGGTGAACATAGTGGAATATAATGCATTAATAATATAAACATGCATCTTACGATATAAATAGTATCGAGATAAATAATTGATTTATAATCATTAATTATATAATTTGATCGCTAATCGAATTTGATACACTAATTTAAAATACAATAAAACCGCACCAATATAGAAATTGTTCAACAATTGTTCAAACATGAATGGAAGGGAAAGGTACATTCTATAGGCAGACTAGACTAACACTCGTATTAACCCAGCTCCAAGTACATTCTGTTCACAGCCTAGACTAACACTCGTATTAACCCAGCTCCAGGTACATTCTATAGGCAGACTAGACTAACACTCGTATTAACCCAGCTCTAGGTACATTCTATAGGACTAGACTAACACTCGTATTAACCCAGCTCCAGGTACATTCTATAGGCAGACTAGACTAACACTCTTATTAACCCAGCTCCAGGTACATTCTATAGGTCTAGACTAACACTCGTATTAACCCAGCTCCAGGTACATTCTATAGGCAGCCTAGACTAACACTCGTATTAACCCAGCTCCAGGTACATTCTATAGGCAGCCTAGACTAACACTCTTATTAACCCAGCTCCAGGTACATTATATAGGCAGCCTAGACTAACACTCGTATTAACCCAGCTCTAGGTACATTCTATAGGTCTAGACTAACACTCGTATTAACCCAGCTCCAGGTACATTCTATAGGCAGCCTAGACTAACACTCTTATTAACCCAGCTCCAGGTACATTCTATAGGCAGCCTAGACTAACACTCTTATTAACCCAGCTCCAGGTACATTCTATAGGCAGCCTAGACTAACACTAGTATTAACCCAGCTCCAGGTACATTCTATAGGCAGACTAGACTAACACTCGTATTAACCCAGCTCCAGGTACATTCTGTTCACAGCCTAGACTAACACTCGTATTAACCCAGCTCTAGGTACATTCTATAGGTCTAGACTAACACTCGTATTAACCCAGCTCCAGGTACATTCTATAGGCAGCCTAGACTAACACTCGTATTAACCCAGCTCCAGGTACATTCTATAGGCAGACTAGACTAACACTCGTATTAACCCAGCTCCAGGTACATTCTATAGGCAGCCTAGACTAACACTCGTATTAACCCAGCTCTAGGTACATTCTATAGGACTAGACTAACACTCGTATTAACCCAGCTCCAGGTACATTCTATAGGCAGCCTAGACTAACACTCGTATTAACCCAGCTCCAGGTACATTCTATAGGACTAGACTAACACTCGTATTAACCCAGCTCTAGGTACATTCTATAGGCAACCTAGACTAACACTCGTATTAACCCAGCTCCAAGTACATTCTATAGGCAGCCTAGACTAACACTCGTATTAACCCAGCTCTAGGTACATTCTATAGGCAGCCTAGACTAACACTCGTATTAACCCAGCTCTAGGTACATTCTATAGGCAGACTAGACTAACACTCGTATTAACCCAGCTCCAGGTACATTCTATAGGCAGCCTAGACTAACACTCGTATTAACCCAGCTCTAGGTACATTCTATAGGCAGCCTATACTAACACTCTTATTAACCCAGCTCCAGGTACATTCTATAGGTAGACTAGACTAACACTCGTATTAACCCAGCTCCAGGTACATTCTATAGGCAGCCTAGACTAACACTCTTATTAACCCAGCTCCAGGTACATTCTATAGGCAGACTAGACTAACACTCGTATTAACCCAGCTCCAGGTACATTCTATAGGACTAGACTAACACTCGTATTAACCCAGCTCTAGGTACATTCTATAGGACTAGACTAACACTCTTATTAACCCAGCTCTATATACATTCTATAGGCAGACTAGACTAACACTCGTATTAACCCAGCTCGAGCCGCTGGTGAATAGTCTGCAAATGTACTCGTTGGTAGCGAAGTAAAAGCCAAATCCGAGCGATTCCCTGGCGGCCGTTACCGTGAATCCACGAAATATTCCGCGGAATCCTGAGGAAAAGACAAAGGATGGGTGCAGTCTATATGGGTGGTGTCAAAGGTACTATTGTTCTATTGATAACTCTCTATTGTTCTATTGAGTAATATAAGTGTTTAAAAAATGATTTATTCGACGTACCATTTAAATATCAAGTATTAGTAGAATCGTATCGATTAAAATAACAAATATAATGTAAATAAATATGTATGCATATATATAAAATAGGACAGTCAATAAATGACAAACCATTGTTTTGTGAGGGTTGGAAATAAGGCGGAATTCATGTATGCCTGGTAATACACTTTATTAATATCTTATTATATCAATTTATTATATCGTTAACACTATTAAATAATTGATGCACTTAATTTAAATTTCATATTATTTCAATTTAATAAATATATATGTTTAACTCATCAATACAGAATAAATGAAGTATATAAATAACTTTACGAAAATACACACAATTACTATTTGCAATAACTGAAAAATAATTTTCAAACAGGATAAATTAATAGTATAAAAGTTATATATTTTTATAATATATTATTTGTCTTTAAACTTTAAAAGAGTAAAAAGGTAATTTTTTGTTAACCAAATATTGTAATAAAAGGATTTTTACAATACTCCGACATCTTATATACAATAATTCATACACAGCGAATTATATATGAAGCCAAATTACAAATTATAAATATTTGTATGCAATATAAAATATAAATAATATGCATTATCTATCCATTATGAGTTCATTGTTATTCTATATTCACTTTATTCTATATTGATGGTAAACAACATTGTCTCATGTGATATAATAAATATTTAAAAGTTAAACGTAAATTAAAAACAGTTAAATAATGTTACAAATCTGTTACCAGGCAAACAATTCAAGTAATTTTAATCATATTTATGTAGTTACATGCAAAAGGATTTTATAAAACTATCATATCACTTTGTTTGCTAGGTCAAATAATTATACACATGAATAATTAGTAATTATTACTCTTATTAATATTACTAATTATAATTGATATTAATATTCAAAAAATAATCATTTGTATATTGTTTGATATATTGATATTAAATAAAAAAAGTTATTAAAAAATATATTTCCCATTATTAAAATACTAAAACTTCTGTAATAAGATAACCTTCAGATTTGTATACCACAGACAAACAATGCACAGGGTCCCTGTATCTTTGTTTATGAGATGCAGATTTTATTGTAGACTCTGTCATGTCCTTAATTAATTAATATTTGTATATCATTTTATCAAAAAAACTACACTATTTTTATGTAATAATTAACTAATATTTATAATAAAATTTAATTTAATAATCCATAACAATAGAAGCCAGTTTTCGAAGATTACCGAGAGATTCAGTACCGAGTTGATTCAAATACAAGATTTGATTTCAATAACAAGCGATAAATCAGTTATTAATTAAGTCTCACAATTAACTAAAAACATTTAAAAACCTGTAGTTGAAGTCTAGTTCTTGCCATTTCCATGGGACTGCAAATGACAGTTTGCGCTAATCCTGCTAGAGATCCGGAAATGAAGTGAGAACGAATACTGTGTCTTTCTTCCATGTGCCTGTGTAGTAAGCCCTGTACCTGTAATTTGGACAGTATTTCATTTTTAAGAAACAAATTATAATAACACCATAAATAGCGAATGTATGTAATATACTAAAGATATGAAATATGTATCAATATACACAGCATATTATATATTAAAATTGATTAGTTTGACTAATTTGCCCCATGAAGAAAAATATAATAAAAATACTACAAAATGCCAAACTGTCTATAAATAATATTCAATAATTAATGAAATTCTCTGAAATATATTTGTATATATTTATGACTAGATTTCATATTGAATATAATATTTAATAGTACTCATTATTAATTAATTATTTTAATGATTACATTATAGTGCACTTATTTAATATTACATAATATCATGATATTAATCAGATATTATATATAATATTAAATATTAATTATTTTTGACTTAAAATATTATAATTTACCAATATAATGAAAATAAATGCATTATTAAGTGCAGTAATTTTATTTTTAAACAAATCAGAATAATATCTTATAAATTTTATATACAAATTCTTTATTGAATAAATATTTTAGTTTTTTAATATTAGAACTATGACATTGGTTATAAATTTGTTGAAAATTATTTGTTTATATAATTCTATTTGAATTATTCTACTTTGGTAGAACAATAAAACAAATTTCTCATTAGTAGTGATATAATTAATAATGTTTTTTAATTAATAACAAGTCAGTACGAATCTATACAAATTATTCATGTGTAATTAGTAGCAAAGTACTTGAATATATAGTCCATACTGCATAAACAATTCAGGTAATTTCATTACATAACTTCTTTTATATAATTCAATTATTTTTGTAAATTATGAAGATATAAAAAAACTATTATATCTCTCTAATTGCATGGAAGGTCTTTAATTACCTCTAAATACCAAATTAAAAGTAACATGCATTGTATTTTGATATATACAAGTTTGTATATATTAATATATATTGAGAAGATACAATTATAAAAGTATAGATATGAGATAACATATTATTTATCACCAAAGAAATTAGATTATATAACTATTATATAATATAATTATTTTAAATAAAAATAAACATAAAATATATTACAACTTTTATAATATAAAAAAATCTAAAATCACCTGGAATCACCTGGATAATTCCCTGGCAAGTCTACATTTGTATCCACCTTTTATTATAGATATAATATTATACAAGATAAATATAAAAATCCCAAAAACTAAATAATTATTATAATAGTAATTAAACAAAAAACAATAATGACCTAGGTGATATCATAAAATGTTTATTTTTAATTAAAAAAAATATATAAGTTGTATAATAGTTACACCATCTGATTTCCTCGAATTATAATAACTATAGTTACTGTGTACATATAAAACCTTAAGGTAATTCATTTTTTGAATTTCATAATTTATTTTAATTTTATTAAATACACCAAATAATTTATAATATTATTACATAACTGTGCTTTCCTTGGTAGTCTGATTAATAATATTGAGTTAATAATTTATACAATTTCTCAAAATTGGATATCAATTTATTAATTTGAGATATTTATATAATATTTAATTGGTTTTTCTATTGATAATATACTCTAATAATTATTATTATCTCTATTATTACACAATTTCTTTGAATATTACAGATATTTGAATAGCACAGAGATACATATTTATTAAAATTGCAATAAAAAACTAATCAGTTTCCATTGAGTGTAAATTCAATAAAGAAATATACATAATTGCATTATTAAATTAATCTATTATGAATAACCCCAAACACAATAGCATTGATTGCGGCAGCTCCATAAAGTGGCGATGTCATTCCTTTATAAAGTCCTCGTACCTAGTAATGAGATGTGATAGATTAATTCTTATACAATATAATTATGTATAGTAACAAATGAAAATTAATTTATAAATATTACAAATTATGATTTTAAATATCTTATAATGATAATTAATCTTAATATATCAAGTACAAATTATAATTAATGATATAACTACTTAACTATTAACCCTTATTGCGTCAAAGGACCGGGGAGGATCCCTAGCGAAATAACCGAAGGATCGGAACGGATCGCAAATCAATTAAATACTTAATTACTTAAAATAAATTATTAAATTATATTAATATAATTCCAAAATATACATTTTATAGATAACAATCTAATGTATCATATTATATAAAAATAACAAACAGTTTATATGTTAATTTATTTAAATATTTAACCATATATTAAAAAAAATAATAATAAATTAAGCTTAATAATTTTATTCAATTAGGGTTTAATAAAACATATATTTTATAATGTATAACATATATATATACTTAAAATTTTCGATCTATGCTTGTTTATTAGCATACGTTTATTGTTGGGAATAAAATTTAAAGAAAAATAGTCCATATTGTTAATAAATGATGATTTAAATCCCAAAAAAATATGAAAATATATTTTTAAAATGGTGGGAAAATGTGATGTATAAAGTTACTTATGTTGAACAAAAAATAATTACATATATCATTATAAAACTTATTAGATATATTAAAATAGTGAAATGTTATGAATAAAATGCTTTAATACATATGAAAATAGTGCTTGAATTTTAATAAAGACGATACAAACAAAGAGAGCGTCATTACGTTTTTAATTTTTTAATATGTCCGCTTTTTCTATACCTCAAAACTTTTCTAATGATCAAGGTGATTTATCATCAGATGATTCTTTGGGTGAATTCTGGCCAAATTTTGTTATACATATATTCCCAAATTATATATTTAATTTGGTAAAATAGCAATAAACAACTTTCTTATAATTTTATATTAAACATTTTTTTTTAAAAATAGTTTACATGAATATAATTAATTATTATTTTATTTTAACATTAAATAGATAATATATTAGTTTGTAGTAGTTAAATATCTTTAATATTAGTTTTAGTTTTATGTAAGAAATGTTCATGGTTCATGAGTTATGATAAATTAAATAATCCATACTAAATTAAATTTAGAAATGAATATTTAAAAAAATTTAATCGTAATATACGGTGCCGTTTATATAACATAACTTTTTAGAAATTAATTATTTTAATTAAATTTAAAATCTATTATAAAGATTATTATATTATCTATTACTTTTACGAGATATGTATATACTTTAATTGGATATAAATATTAGTAAAATAATATTATGTAAATTTAACCAAATAATTAAAAAAAAAAATTTTTTACATACTCTTGATATATTCGAAATGTATTGATTTTAATTATAAAATATACTATGTCATGTATATTTATGTTTTATTTAATATTCTCGTTACTTTTATATTCATTATATTAGTATTTTCCGAGTTATGAGCTATTTTATTGACCATAGTAAAAAAATGAAAAACATGTAAAATCTAGTGATTCCGATCAGCATGTAACGCAAAAGTTATTGACGCTAAAAGGGTTAATAAATGTATTAATATTACGAAATAATAATTGGCTTACATATATTATTTATCCAATATATGTTTCTTATTTTTCTATAGCAAACTCATTTTTCTATAGTATACATTGTGCCAAAAGCGTGTTTTGGGTACGTGCCAAAAGCGTGCGTTTGGGTACGTGCAACCTACGCCATGCATTTAAAGTGACTCATCAACGCACGCAATTTTTTATTGCTCAAACAGTCTGCGTCGCAACGCACACCTCCGAAATAACATATATCGATTTCACGTGGATCGTTATTTAGGTCACACTATTTTAAAAACATCCGTTATCATCTGTTCGTGTATGCTGCGTAGATAGCATATCTTCACATGTCTGAGGCATTGAAAGCATAATTACGTTCAATAACAGCACTCGAAAATCATGTAAACTAAGTCAATTAGATTTGAAAACTTCCCTATTAACCTTTACGATGTTTATTATACATTGTATTATATGATATCGATGCTAATAATAGAAAACATAACAACTAAGACTTGATAATATATAATCATCAACGAGGAAATTATGTGAAATTATGTAATTATAAAATTTTATTGACATATCATTATATTTAAATTAAACATTTAAATTACTATTACTGTAATATTTACAATGAATATTATATATGTGTAGCATACTTATAGTAATACAGAATTACTTTTTATATAAAACACACCAATGGTTCAATATACATTATTTATGTAACATATTATATTATATAACATTATTATATTAATAGCCATAAAATAATGTAGGGAATTGCAAGGACTTAGCGGGTGCACTGTGTACTTATAATTATGTTCTTAATATACTTAATATACATATAGATTATTATATAAATATAATATATATATATATAATATATAGTATATATAATATAGCATATTTGCAATTCGCACATCATATATTAATAGAAATATACAAATGCAGGGAATTATCCAGGACATTGCAGATTCACTGTATACTTAGTATAATAATGTTCTTAATATACTAAATATACATATAGTCCGTGATATAAATATAATATAATATATATATATATATATATATATATATATATATATAGTATATAATATATAATATATACTTCCATCAATTTGTACGATTTCGAACATCGTTTACAGTACAAAAAGATACTTTCAAAAATAACAATTATTAGTTATTCTAGTATTAATTTAACCAATTCTGAAAAGATTTCAATAACAAATCGATTATTTAATGAAATATATAATTGATATATATTTTTAAAATTCTAATTCTAATATAAAATAATATTAATATTCTGTATTCTTTTACATAATATATACTATATTAAAATGCGAATTATATATATATATATATTTGGCATATAATAAATAAGCATTTGGCTTATTAAGAATTTAAATAAAATAATACTGTAATATTACAATATGTAATTACAATAATGTATGAATAGTATTATTTAACCACATATGAACTATATATGATATATTTGGTACCATTATTTGAATATTATTTATATTTAAGATATTATTATGATGCATTTATTATATATATATATATATATAATATATATATATATATATAAATGTATACATATATAATATTCTATATATGAAAAATGTATTATATTAAATAATGATAAGTATAGAAATAATGTTTTGGTGTTATTTAGTTATTAATAATATTAAATTACTTTGCAATATAGAATTAATTCATGAATTAAATATACACATATATTTAAGTTTTTGAGGTTTTTAACATCACTATATAATGTTAGAAATAGTAGTTATTAAGATAGGATAGGATAGGACATGCGATGCCAGACTATACGTGGTGCTTGTTTACATTATATTTACAATAATTGTTTTTTTTACTGATAACTTAACTTTTGTAAATCCTTATAAATATTATAGAGACCATTATTAATTATTAAACATATTATATAATTTGAGAAATACTGTTATTTGAGAAAAAAAAATATATATCAAATCTATATGTTTTAACATAAAGCAGTTTATGAACTGATTAGTTGAAAAATAATCATATAACTGGAAGATAAATAGGACACAGAAAAGTTAACCAACAACTAATAATAATAACTAATCATTAAATTTAAATATATTATCGATAATAAGCATATTATAAAATTAATTCATGGATGTAAATGGTAATTGATTTATAAATTAAACATCGAGGTTAATATAAATATGTATACTCAATACTATATTAAAATACACTGTATCACATTTAATACGGAGATAAGGAAAATGTTTACATAAAAAGATAAAGAGGATATTAAATTTCAACTGAACATAAACTATAGTCTTAGATAGGTAATTTCCATAATATTTATAAATGTATGTGATATGTATACTCTACGAATATACAAACATATAGTATATAATAGATAAGGCATGGTATAGATTAGCTAATATACAAATGGTGGTACAGAACTAACAAATTAATGATATAGAATTAACATCGTATATAACATAGCATGTATTGCATAAAGCATGTCGATTAATATGATATTCCATAGTATTGCAGAGTATTGCATATAATGAACTATATAAAAAATAATATACAGAACTCACTATAAAATACGTATCGTATAATAGACACACAATGTACCGTTACATTGTGTTAGCTAGTGATTTGATTACGATTGGGGTGTGTAGCTAACCGACTCCTGTTTTATCGTAGAAACTAAGCAGTCGTAGGTGCCTCGATATAACGGATTTTTCGGACACTGGTTTTGCAGTCTCACCTTTATCGTATCGAAAGGATGACCGACAATTACGGATGCTAGACCTGTGTGAATTGCATGTTTTGTGTGAATTGCATGTTTTGTGTGAATTGCATGTTTTGTGTGAATTGCATGTTTTGTGTGAATTGCATGTTTTGTGTGAATTGCATGTTTTGTGTGAATTGCATGTTTTGTGTAAATTGCATGTTTTGTGTGAATTGCATGTTTTGTGTGAATTGCATGTTTTGTGTGAATTGCATGTTTTGTGTGAATTGCATGTTTTGTGTAAATTGCATGTTTTGTGTGAATTGCATGTTTTGTGTGAATTGCATGTTTTGTGTAAATTGCATGTTTTGTGTGAAGTGCATGTTTTGTGTGAAGTGCATGTTTTGTGTGAATTGCATGTTTTGTTATGCCGTTACTTTAAAATGATTATTATACGGCATGATTATTATATATTAATAATGCTTACATATGTTTAGATACATAGCTTAGCGTATACAATTATATATCATTTCCATTGTTCTTTAATATTGCAATTAACGTAAATTATAAACACGTTAGTGATGTACGAATAATCTAATTATAGTTTTAAATAATCATTAATAATAAAAACAGTATACTATTATAATTGGTATTATGTATAGTATAACTTGACCTATACTTTTTTTACAATGAACCATTTTAATACCTTACTATTCTTTAATATTATTTAGTTAGAGATATTTACGTTGTTAGTTTGACCGTGCGAAATAAAACTATTAAAAAAATGTCAATATAAATAGTTGTTGATCCTCGGAATAAATAAATAAATAACAGACTTTGAACTATCATAAGTAGTGATTTATGTTATAATCTGATTGGCAAGCTATACATTATCACAAAGATGTAAGTGATATCAATATTTAGCTTTATTTTCCATTGATGTTATAACTAGAAGTGTATATACTGCATATATAGTATACGTAATGAATCTGTATTACCCTGGGGATATGGTCATATAGGATATTACCCTGGGGATATGCTCATATCAGAGTATGGTAATTTAACAACAATCTAATTAATTATATAAATATTTTAATATTATTTATACATAAAAACGAAGTAATAAATGTATTATATCATAAATACTCAGACGGTATATCACAATTTAGGTTAAGACATTAGATTATATAATCTGTATTGTAGTTTATAAATCATAGACTAATCACTATTATATGTATATTATGTATATACATCTAATATTAGTTAAATATCAAGTACTATAATTTGACTTATCTATTGATGTATATTCTTATAATAATTGCATGAGTTACTATATACCGTATAAGGTACTATATATTGTATAATGTACTATATAATGTATGAGTTACTATATATATATATATATATATATATGTATTAGGTATGAGCCATTGGATTTATACCACTACAGCTCACGTGTACAATGTGGTCATTATATGTGCATTCTATTTTTCATTTTTTATTATCATTTTTAACTGAAACCACGTTCGCACATCAATATAATTGCATTGTTATTGTTTTGCTAGGTTCTACGTCGTAGTAAATGCAGCCATTCATTCATTAGTTTAGGCAGGCACGTGAATACTGACGACAGACTAGTTGAATGTATATTTTGATAACAATAGGTCCTGGTATTGTTTCGCCAATAATGTCATCTTAAATTAGACGAATGTGAGATTCAAACATATCTACTGTTAAAATGACGTGTTCCGTAAATACACTATTCAACAGTTACTAATGATATTATAATCTAAGATATGTAATCTATAAGTCTATTAATGGATGTATTAAATTAATTAAGAGTTAAAATTCATATTAAATGTAATAACCTAAATGATGTGTTTAAATCAAAATATATCTATCCTATTAGTAGAGTAGATACTTTGTACTTTGTATTGAATATTTTACAATAGAAAGAATACATGTATACTAAATTACTATTAATAATTATAACGATTTAATAAATAAATAAACTAGAATTAATTTGATATACGATAGTGATAAATTCGTATAATTAATGTATAATATAGTAGTAATAATGTTTTACCAGAATGTATCCACAATATATACACTGTAATATAGTATATTGTAGTATATTGTAACCTATATTTATATACGTTTACAAAACAATGTAATGCATGCCTCTTCTATACGTCTGTAATAGAGTGTATATGATAATGTAGTGTAACAATATTTCATCAGTCTAATATATATATATATATATATATATATATATATATATATATATGTATGTATATATAATATATATACCATATATATAAGAGGCTTTGAATTATATCTCAGTCAAACGTACAAAGTTAATAGATTAGAATCAATAATTAAATTCAATGCAAAATACTTTATTTTATGTGTATACTATAATTATTATTTGGATATAATACGATTGGATTATTTTTTAAAGTATTATTTTGAATGCATAATTTATTTTATTACAAATAAATTGGCATTTCATTATGATGATGATTGGATTATCGTATTCTATAATCGATAGTTATTCTTTTACGCACCTATACATATTAGTAAATATATACAGTAATATACAACCTATGACTTTATATCATGGTAATAGGAGAATCATCAATGTACGGAAAATAGGTCAATTTCATATGGGCCAATAAGTACAGTAACCATACATCATTAAATATAGTCTAAATAGAATATGTTATATTATATTTTTATAAAATGAACTTTATCAGGTATTTACTACGGATTTTAAAATATATCACTATTGTATAGAAATATTATAGTACAGTATAATAAGTAAAACTTTAAATAATATTGTATATTTATGTATATTAATAATATATATCTAAAAATTATTTAAATATATTATTTTAATATAATAGATAATAAATTGATATTGGTTTCTCAATAAACTATTATCTAATATATATATATATATATATATATATATATATATATATATATATATATATATATATGCATATATGATATACTATTTCCAAATAGTATCCTAATATATTTGATCATATTTAATATTTAAATTTTAATATAATTTAAAAAACTTAGATTAAAATTCAATTATATTGAAAATTGTTATATTATTGAAAATTACTACATTTTATATTTTATTGACTATATTATTAAATTTAAATTATGTATTATAAGAAGATTTTATATAAATATACATTATATTTTATAATATAATTACTATGCTTTATAGTAAAATGTAATATCAATATTCAACTCATATATTAAATATATACATATATAAGTGTCTATATATACTAAATATATGTAGTACAATTCACTAGTAAACAACATTATTATAAACCCATGAAACCATCCAGGTCATTTTTGTTTTTTTGTTATATAATAAAAGTGAACATATTTTTTAATAATAATTAATATTATTAGAATAACATTATTTTTAAATAAGACATTTAATAAATATAATATATTATAATGCTGTTATATAATATATTATACTTTATGGTATAGTTTATATACATGTGATATCCAATTATTATAATATGTTGTCTGCAAATCATAATTTGTAAAGTTCCAAATTCACTATATAAATAATACATAAATTAATTATGTATCGATTTAAAATTATTATTACAAATAAATCATGATTTTAAATAAAATAATATAAATGAAAATACAAATAAATATATTTCTACTTTTATTATTAAATGTTGGTATCTTTTAAAAAGCAAATGTGAATTATTTCTTGGAATGATATTCAAAAATACATAGTACAAATTATCAGGTAATATATATTACCTGATAATTTGTATTTAAAATATCATATGTATAGCCATACATAATTTGTAAAACACATGAAAGGTTTTTTATACAAATATTTTGAATAATTAAATAATTATGCAATGAAAACACTAAATAACCTATAGTATTTGCTTGGGGTATTTATATTAGAATGTTTTATATAATAATTATAATATTATTATTGATATAGTTGAGCAAGTAATACTATATAATATATATATATATATATATATATATATATATATATATACTACCTATATTATATGATCTAACCTCCTAGACACCCAGCAAAAAAATCTATCATTTCAAATATACAAAATAACTTAATTGGTATTAAATCTTATAATTGTATAGTATGTATTTTGTTAATCTTATAATCGTATAGTATATATTTTGTATGGTTGGATTTGGTAGTAAACTGCTGTAAATAATTTATTTAAAATTTTTCTAAAACGTTAAGAAACCATCGAATAATTAGAAAAAGTGTTTCTATTTCGCTAGAAACATTCTTTTATAATAACGCCCGCCACAAAAAAACACGACCATATCTCGCTTGAATGTATAAATAGATCGGAGGAGTAAAAGTACTTATTATATAAATAATAAAAATAATAGATAATAGACTGGGAAAGATACATCGAAATAATGAATATTAACTTATTACTATATCAGAAATTACTTGAGATTATATAATAAGCATATACAAATATAATATAATAATGTTTTTAACATTGCGATAGACAGTTATATAATTAAGGGATCTTATTTAATGACACGAACATGTTATATACATACTAAATAATGCCTTACGAGACTTTTTTTTTATTAAAAATGTTATAAAGAATTTTATAAATTAGGAATTACATAATTATAATCTCACAAAAATCGTACCAAAATAATTAATAATTACAATTATTATTTATAAAATTCAGTTAACAATTTAATTATATATATATAGGTATATAAAAAAAGTATATATATATATATGTGAATAATAGTGAGGGAATATAGGAAATTACTATTATAATATATGTTTTAAAGATATATGTTTTTATAATTAGAAAGTATTTTATTTTAAATTAATACACATCATTATACATTTTGTTTATCTATAATATTTTTTGCTTTTAATAAGTCTATAAAAATCAGTCGTCGAAATATCATAAATAGTCTTGAAATATAAATCATGAAATCAATTGTAGAAATGTAATGTTTAATACAATATAATTTATTGATTGTATTTCAGAGCCATGTAACAACGGAAATATCATATACATTATATACGTATTCGTAGATTAAGTCTATGCAGCTTTAAGATATTACTCACATATGATAACGGTTATGGAATCTTTAATCTATTTACAAATCAGCATTTAGGATTAACTAAATGCAACGTTATACCCCTGTTAGTTATAAATATATGGCAGTTTAACTGAAGTAAACAGCAGCATGTCTATATTAATAATATAGATTATATTATACTCTGTTATGGCATAATTAAAACATATTTATGTTGGAATTATTTTAGTTTATTTTTATAAAATCCTTATATAATCAGCAATAAAATATTGATAAACTGAGATATGTTAGTAAGACTAAATATTAGTTATATAACAGTTATATTAGTGATATTATAATATATTATATTAACACATATAGAGAAGTACAAGTGAGATACGATAAGTCAGGATACGTTGCTGGTATAATATTACCATGTGTAGATGGAAAAGAATTACATAATCTAAATAAGAAAATAATATAAAATTATGATAATTAATAAATGATAATGTATAGACAATATGTCAGTACTATGATTTAAGTCAGATAAAAAGTTAAAGAATGGATATTGATAATAGTAAGATTATTATGTGTATGCAAAGGTATAAACAATTGGATGTCATCAGCATAACTACAGTAAATGGTATGTAGATAATTAGATTTAATACATTTGATATGGAGAATCTAGATTATAATAATATATCTATAAGAAGTATAAGAACATTGAAGAATACATAAAATAAAAAGTTTTACAACATAATTTAGAATAGACATGTTTTTTGACGTTGGATACTTTTGGAGTTGTGAGACTAAATGTTTATGGTTGATAAAGTTAAGGTTCAATTAATGATATTCAGAATTGCATTTACAAAGACGAATTATATTTATTTTTTAAGGTGGGATACCTTAATTTTAAGACATATTTATTAATTTCAGCATATGGTAAATTAATAGTCGAGAAAATATTGATCAAAAAGACAATATATCATATAATATAATGAAAAAATACCGTAATTCCATGTTACGATTCTTGGAAGAATATTTTTTGATCTACATAGTCAATATTAATAATTCCTAATTAAATTGTCAATTTAATAGATTTAATTATACACTGAATATCTTTTGCATTTATTTTATTGACAATTTCAAATTAAATAAATTGGAGAAAAAAATAAGTACACAGGAATAGTTCTAATAAATATTCAATAATGCTTCCGTTATCTAACTAACTTAGTAATACATATCATCCCCAAATTCTTAATTAGTTTTTTACTTTACAATAATTATAATTTATTATTTGTAGAAATTAAATACACAAGTATTAAAGCTCACATTAAGTATTTACAAAAACGACGATCATGTAATCTTATAAAGAAAACATAGTGCAATATGCGATCTAGTTATATCCAATATTTGTGAATTCGTTTTAAAGGTTTTTAATTCTACTCGTTAAAATATTAAACGATCTTCAATAGCAATAACTGTTTAATAAGAAATGCATAAATAAACTTATCACATATATTATTTAATAGAATATTAGTATAATAGTATTTCACATAATCTGACTTTCATAATTTTATTGGTTCAAATAAATATTATTTTTCATAAACTTTATTTATTTATATCATAATTAATTATAGTTTATAATTCTATTTACGCCTAATTGATACTATTAGTTGCTTTCAAATTATTTTATGTATGCCTAAGGATATTAAAAGTATTAGCATTCATTATTTATATATGTAATTATACACTTGCCGAAATATGGCTAATTTTCGTAGAAATATTTATATAGATAACGAAATCCCTATATATATATAACGATAATATATTATATTTATAAAATCAATTTAAATCCCAAGTAAAACAATAATAAAGTATATTTTAATTGTTTGAATATTTATGAATATTTATAAATATCGGAATGTCTTATTAAGAAAATTACTCATGATATAACACATTCTAAACTAAAATAATTTGTAATTGTAAGATTCTTAAAATATATTGTATCTCGGCACTCTTCGTGTTCACTGGATTCTATCCAGTATACCTAAAAGCGCTATAGTACAACACTAATTGAATTGGTATATAAGTTGGATCGTACTTTGTTCCTATAAATTATTAATGACATTATTTGTGGTATTTTTAGAATCCTTCAATGATCGGATTTATTCATAGAAATGAATTATTTAAGATAAAATATGATTATCCATTTCTGTATTACTATTTCTTTAAATTCTATTTAAATATAATAGTATTATAAATCTTAGATTCAGCATATATATTCTTTTAGATATTTGATTTACAGGTAAACAAATAATACATTTATATTATAATTTCATTGCCAATTTCGTGGAATATGGGTCGAAAATTAAATTTTTATTGTATCTTATTACTTTTATATTATGCTTTACTTTATTATTCCAAAATATTGTCGATTGACTTTAATTAACTTTTTAACTTTTTTAAATTTAAATTATTCTAAATTTTAAAATTATTATTAGTTTTCGGATCTATTTTATACGATGTTAATACAAGTGATTAAACTACTTTAATTTGATATTTGTAAACAATATATTTCAATACATATTTGTTGTGAGATTATTGGTATTATTGAAGAACAAGAGAGATAATGATGTTTATATATTTAGTTTTATTTATATTTGTGTATATATTTTCTTTCGGTCAATCTTTTGTTTTTATATTTTCACTAATTATGATTTAATAATTCTGTTAAAAATCAATTTATCTTATATTAAATTTTGTAATGTATCGATAACAAGGAGTTAAAATAACATTATTTAAAGATGTCACCATATATTCCATGTATTCCGTGTATTCGTATGCTATGTATTGAACTCGTATTCATGAATGTGAATGTACATACTTCCATTGTGGGACCATATTAATAATATAATATTACTTGTATTGAATTCATTGAGTTTATAGTCAACTAAATAAGGATAAATGAAATAAAAACCTAAAGGTAGCCAAGGAAAATAATGGTAAATACATATTATTATGACCATATTTTTTATTTATAATATTTTCATATTTTTTAATCCGATTAAAAAATAAAAAATAAATAGTTTCAAATACATTTTTTTCATAGATCCCTTTCCCCGCATTTTTTAGAATTGTTTTTCAATGAAAAGCCATTAGTTAAAGTAAGTCGCTGTTAAAGTAGGTCGCCAATCTACTTTGACTCTTCTGCATTACAGTGTGTCATCTCTTCTTGGACTTAGTTTTCTTTACTGGTGTGTAAATCTACTATTTATATATATATATATATATATATATATATATATATATATGTATACTATACATTATATATAAACAAATAAGTAGATAATAATATATCACGAACAAAATAAAAATAAAAATTATTGTTATAAATGCTATGAATAATACAAATGATAACAATGGTATACTTAATGGTAATTGGTTGGTATATATATATCTATAGCCTATAAGCTAAAACACAAGTTTAGCTTACTGATACAGTATACCAATAATATAACTCGAATTAGCTAATTATTTATGACACCTTAGTTGTACGAATCCTTCTATTATGGAGACACGTATAATAAACGTCGTATGCCTTTCTATACAACATTTACTATTCCGAACTCATTTCGCAGCCTATGAACGCAGTCTGCTCTAACTAAAGCATCCAATTCACCTTTCACTAGTTCAGGGTTGAACTTCCTGAGGACGTAATACCGCATTAGTTAATAGAAATTTAAAATTAATAATAATTTAAATTATCTATTTAATATTACCTATATCTCATTAAATTCCACATGGTGAATTTGAATAGGTACCAATTTTGTCTCATGTCCAACTGAATTTTTAGAATTTGCGATTCGGAAGGTTTATGTATCTTTAGGTATTCCACAACATCTATTTACAAGGAATACATTTACATTCAAGGTAAGCGGATTATCAATAATTTAAAGTACACGCATATACTGGATATACTGGATATATTGTCAGTGAACTATTAAATAGTACATTTTTTCTGTTACAAAACTACTGGTTAGATCTAATTAGTTCATAATAGCATATATTTTAAATAATTTGATTTGAAATTCT